>JAADVO010000202.1:0-45034 GCA_023335655.1 Globisporangium spiculum | reverse complement strand
CACGAGAGCATGTCGCAGAGCGCCACATGCGCGGTCGTGAGCTGCGCGAAGACGAAGAGGAAGTCGAAGGACGTCCAGAGCTTGAGCACGAGTTGTCTTTGCGCACAGCAGAGGAACGGAAACCAGAAGAGTACAGTCGCGCACAGACCGACAACCCCACAGAGTGAGGCCAGATGCACGCTCTCGTTACTGGAAATGCCGTACAGCAGAAGTACCGGAGTCACCACGAAACCAACGAGTCCAAAGCAGTACAGGAGTCCACACTGCCAGGTTTGCAAGTTGGTTACCAAGCCATTGACTCGAGGACTAATGGTGCGTTCCGAGTCAAAGAGGACTGTGGCCCGCACGAACTGCATATGGAGCAGCTTTTTGCAGCCTTCAGCGTTCTCATAGCCGGCAGTTGCTGCTACGGTTGGTGATGTTGATGGTGTCGATGATAATGGCATATGGCATGCTGGGTCAATAAACGCTTGGATGGCGCTAGTTGGTCGCAACGCGATTCGACAGCGATATCCGGACGACTGGGTATACGAGACCGAGCCTGCTGTTTTTCGTTTCTGGTTGCGTAGTGTCTCGTATTTTCGATAACTCAGCCGCACCAGCAGTGTGATCATCGTCGCCATCGTGTTCACGAGGATGTCTTTGGTTGAGAGCACATGGAAGCTTACCTGGGCGATCGCGACGTGCTGACCTTCTTCAATCGCGTTGAGCGACACGCCAACACTAAGCGATAGCAGGAAGCACGCGGAGGCAGACGCAACGATCGCCACGTTCAGCGTGTTCTGGAAGTACGTCTCGATGAGCAGCATGTCGGCAAAGTCGACCCAACAGGACGGGATTAGTAGCGCGCGCGGGTCTTTCAGGTACAGCCCAAAGCAAATCATCCATGCGGTCGAATTCATGAGCATGAACCAGAACTCGAATGTGCCGACCAACACTTTGGCGAACTCCACTCGGAACGCAAAGGCCACCTGGAAAACCATCCAGAACTGAAGCCCGAGCGTGATCGGTCCAAGCAGTCTTCCTGTGTCCACGGGCGAGAAGATAACTGCGAAGCGAAGCAGGAACCCCGCGAGGTACATTGGGAAGAGAACGTAGCGAGTGGCACGGATCACGCGGTTGAAGACTCGGGTCTGGTAGGGACTGAGGAGACACTGCTTGACCGTGAGCAGCGGGTCGAAACGCGGCAGGTGCCCACTCGCGACGATCTCGTAGAGCACGCGCGCTGGAGGATGGTGACGTTGATGATGGACTTCATGGCCAGTACTTGGACTTGACT
This sequence comes from Globisporangium spiculum, assembly GCA_023335655.1. Taxonomy (NCBI): domain Eukaryota; phylum Oomycota; class Peronosporomycetes; order Pythiales; family Pythiaceae; genus Globisporangium; species Globisporangium spiculum. Next base: position 43,755 of record JAADVO010000202.1, on the reverse strand, counting down.
GGATCATCGTCACAAAGGCACACGAAATTGAATGCAGCTTGCCAGTGTGAGAGTACCGTACACTGCACGCCTCAGGCGACCTCAAAAAGCTAACTCGCTGTATTGTTATTTATAGGGGATCTATAATCAGAGACTGAGCTGAAATACGAACTGGAGATAATTTAAGATGGCTACATTTCGCTGAGACGGGGCAGCGAGATTGACACAGTACTGTATCCACCGGAACTTTGATAGTCGAGGCGCAACTGTACAGCTTCCAAGCTTCTAGAGTCAGTCGTCATCGGTGCTACATTTTGGAGTAGCGCGTCCAGCTGCTTGGGCTGGCCTGCGTTCGGACTTGATGTGGTGGTCTGACGTTCCTGAACGCTTGACCGAGGGCAGATCCTTGGTGGAGCTGCTCGCTGTCGCTGGTTTTGTTTCCAGCTCATGTAGTCGTACTCGACGTTGCCGAGCACCATGAGGAACTCGTGCTCGCTCGTACGCGTCCAGATGCGATACAGGACGCGGATGTACCAGACGAAGATCGTCACTTCGCGGCTGCAGTAGGACGGCACGACCCAGAACTCGACCTAGTGGACCCCAACTTTGCTATTAAATAGCAGGCGGTTCTGGAACACCCAGTGGTCCTGCAACAAGACTAAGTAGAAGAGCACGACCCGTATGGCCATACTGAGCAACATCAGCGGCGCTGCGAACCAGGTTTGCCACTTGAGGCGCTCTTTCATGACCGGAGTGAGCGTATCGGCGGTCAAGACGCCCTGGGTCCACAGAAAGCAGCCGATGATTCCGCAGCAATGGGTTCGTTTCCAACTGAGGATATCGCGCAGGCATAGATGCGCGGTCACGAGCTGGAAATACAGGAACAGGAAGTCGAACGACGTGCAGAGCCTGAATAAAAGGCGCTGCTGCACGTGGCAGGCGAACCGGATCTAGAAGACCGCACTTGCCTCTAGTCCAACCAAAGCAATGGACGGTGCTGCTCCATTCGGTAATTTCTGAACCGCTGGCTGGAGAGCAGTCACGGAGGCAAATCCCTCGACGAGTCCACACAAGTAGAGCACTCGGATCACCCAGGGCTTGGCTGCTAGACTGCACGAGCTCACGCCTGGACAGAGCGTGTTTGCCGAGTCAAACAGGGTCGGGACGCCAATGAACCGCAACTGGAGGAGTTGTTTGGCGCCCATTCACTCGATTGTGATTCGCCGTGCAGGCTTGGATTGAATTGCAGAGTACGGCACAACACTGGTGAGCTGCTGGTGTTCATGATGCACGTGCGGTTTGGTCCTGCAGCGGTACCCAATCGATCGCTCCCAGGTGGAGCCTTGCTTCGCACTTTTGATCGCTTCAAGTTTGCAGTAGGACAAGCGAATCACGAGCGTGATCATCGTCGTCATGGCGTTCACGAGGATGTCTTTGCGCGAGAGCGCGTGGTTGTTGACCTTGAAGAGCTCTTCATAGAACGTCTCGTCGATTGTGTTGAACGATACGCCGATCATTAGCGAGAACAGGAAGCACGCCGACGCGATTGCGGTCCGCACGACGTTGGTCGTATTCTAAAAGTACGTCTCGATGAGCAGCATGTTGACGTAGTCGATCAGGCACGAAGGCAGCATGAGCGCGCGTGTGTCCTGCAAGTACCAGGCGAAGGTCACGGTCCAGACCGCTGCGTTCATGGACAGGAACCAGAGCTCGGACGTCTCCAGGAGCAACTTGACGTATTCATAGCGAAGCGCAAAGACGACTTGGAAGACGATGGAATCTGCAGCATGAAGCTGATCGGCCCAAGCACCCCCCGACTGTCGCTGGCCCGAAGATCACGACGAAGCGCAGCAGGAAACCTGTCACGTACATTGGGAAGAGAGCATAGAGGGTCTTGCTGATGCACCAGTTGAATATCCAGGTCTGCTTTGCCGTCAGGAAACGATACTCCACAGCCGCGAGCGGGCCAAACGGCGGCAGCGCCTCGCTCGCGACGATCTCGTAGCTGATGTTGGGATCACTACTCGTTGGCGGAAGCTGCTGATCAGATGGCGCTGGATGGATCATCGGTGCTGCTCGAGCCTGCAACGAGCCATCCCCACGCCAGAGTGAGCTTTGTGTCCTTGTGTGTATGGGGATGGAGGAGAAGACGAGCAATTGGTCTTATGCAATCAAATCGTTTGTGGAAGTTTGCTGATGGCTCTGGGTCTGAACAGGTCAGGAACAGCTCATCACGTTTGTCTTTTTCTTCTAAGAATACGATCTACAAAATTAAAGCCAACGAGCCAAATTTTAGAAGTTACAGTAGCTAGCAAACCACAACTCAAGTAATGGATGGTTAGGGCGGCAAAATATATCTATTTTCGAAATGGCTACACTTTGAATGGCAGAATACCAGGGTGCAGTATACTGTACCACAAATGTTTTGGCGCAATTGGAGTGATGGTCCTTGAGGTACCGTATACTGTATACTATGTATACTTCACATTGAGTTTCGAGATTTCAAAGTAGGTTCACTTGAGACTATCACACAACTCGGAGCAGTACTGCGAAGCCCGAGAAGCAGCTCCTCAGCTCACTCGCGCATGACAACTACTGTAGTTTATCCTCCCATTCAGGATGGTAAATCCCGACTGCAAAAGGTGATGGCGAACAGAATTGAACCTCACATTTCACTGGTGAGACCTCGAAGGCAGGACTCATCAACTGAGGTGAGCAAGTGAGCGGCGTTCCCTTGACGCACAGCTGAAGCGACCGACAATCACAAAAACGCATCCGTTTTCAGTTCAGATACCTAGACAACACGCACGCGGAGACTAGCGCAGATAGGCACGCGCGAGATCTAATGATGGTCACCATCGCGTTCTCGCTTTTTTCCTGTTTCTTCAATGTCGCGAATGCAAGCGAGCGTTCTCGAATACACTTTGCTTTCATCACTGCAATGAAAGCGAATATCTTCGTCCGCAAACCACAACAACCTGATGAGTCGGCGGTGGTACACTGAGCACTTCAGTGCAGTGCAGTACGACAGGAGGTCAAGAACCGCAGACGATATGGGAAGGAGTGCAAGGCGACGATGGCCTTTGGCTTGTGCAATTGCCGACTCGAATGATTGATTGTGTGTGTAAAATTAGTTTACTCGTCACGTTACGCCAACGATGGAGGACAAGAGGAGACTCCAATTTGTTGTTGTTCGTGACGTCACTGCAGGCGTGTGCAAAGAATCTGCTGTCTCGAGTTGCAAAAACTGTCGCCGACGTGCACGCGCGTCTGCACCATCCAATTGTGTGCAGCAACCACTTCCCAGCAAATCAAATCGCATTCCACCCTCTTCGCCTCGGAGGTCGCGGTCGTGGCCACACGCAACCCAATGGGACGATCGCAACTGAAGGCACTCTGCTTGTATACAGTCCTTACTACGAAAGTGATTGAGAGCATCGGAGGTGTTGAGGTGGTAACCCTGAAGTAGTCTAATCGCTCTTTCGTTCCCGCCTTGAGTATGCCAGCCAGCCTTCCATTTACTTCACGCTTTCATTTGCAAGCTGGAGCTCTTCAGCGAGCAAAATGTAGCGAGCCGGAGAGTACTGCATTCCATGTATTGTTGTTTCGGGCGGCGTTGCATGATCACTCTCGGTCGAATCAGCAAACTTCGCAAGAACCGCAAATCGCACGGGATAGCAGTCGTAATATTTACAGAATCTGACATTTCTTGAGCTTCGTCTTTGCAAAGACGAGCGCTGCGAAATGGTGTCAGGCGCTTGATTTCCGCATGCTCAACGCGACAAGAGAGACAACGAAGCAGCGAGGCAACGAGGCAACGAGGCAATAAGTAAGCACTGTTCACCAGACTGACAGACAGTGACGCGGATCTTTGAATTTCAGAGTGCTCATGTTTATCGGAGCCCTAGTGCAATCAGCGCCTCTGAAAGCTGGCAACATTGTGGTCGAAAGGTCAGTTTGTACAGTATGCCTGGCCAATTTTGCGTCTGATGAGCAGAATACACCGTCGAGTCTGCTGTCGCCGAGGAACATTACTCACCAGTTTTAACGAGCAAGAGGAACCACGTCGCGTCACGACCAGTGACCTGGTAATACTGTAGTGAACTGCTTCAGCTCCACAACTCCACAGCTCCACAGCTCGCTGCTGAGTCGATGAGCGCGACCGCAAACACGAGCTTGTGCAGGGAAGAATGCGCCAAAGCAACTGGGTTGTTGGAAAGTTCTGCGCGCACTTCGTCAACAAGTTACGCACTTGCGCTTGTTGCTTGCACAGCACCGTCACTTCCTCCTTGTTGCATTGCTGTTGGGCGTGTGTGCCTGACGCATAGTCAGTGCGTCATGCGGCCGTTCACATCTCGTTTCCGTTGTTGTCGAGTACAGTAATGAATTGATTGACTGGTTGCCGCAAGTGACGGTGCATTCGTCTGACGGCTCGAGCTCACTGACAGCGACAGCACAGTTCGAAGACGCAAGCGTCGAATCTCCAGCGCTCCCACTCGTTGTGCAGCAACTCCACTTGCAGTTTATGTGCATGGAGTCGGTTCACAGTAATGAACAACAAACACCTCAAAATTTCGCCAAGCAGCAGCGCATTGCGGGAAACAAGAGAGCAAGAGCTGCTCGCTACGGAAAGCTATTGCAAATAATATGCAGCAACCCTTTTGCAGTCTAATGGCGTCCAGCGGTGGTGGTGGTGGTGGCTTGTACATGTGAAATGCTTGCCAACAATACTGTATCGGAATGAATCTACTTCGTTGCGGGATTCTCGAATCTGGGTGAAGACCTCCAGTATTTAGTGAGCGGCAGGCACCCTCGCACAGAAAACGAATCACGTTGGAGTTGCAGCAAAGAAGCGAAACGAACGCTACGTGGCCAACAAACAACCAACAACAACACGCGGAATTTGCCAGTCTGCAGTGGTACTTGCTGCCTTTTGAGGATTTGCTGCGCCACAAAAGTGTTGACTCGACACAATTTCGAGCAATCGGCGCTTGCCTCTCGCTTGCTTGATTGGAGTTCTTTTTATTGCTTTGCCTATTGTGGTTGGCTTGTTCCTTGTTTTGTTTGTTCGCCACTCCACTGCATGCCTTCCTAGTGCAGTTGGTGGGAGGATGACGATGCGCTACTGTATCTGGGTGCACCGTGCTCCGGCTTGTTGTGGCCATTACTCACACAATCCACATGACGGAAGGAGAGGAAGAGCGCTTGTCCGATGGACGCATTGCTTGGATGGGCGGATGGACGCGCTAATCCGTCAGAGATGACCGGATGTCCGGCCGGCCAGGCGGATGGATGGATGGATGTGTCAATCGGTCTGACGCGCCTCTGCGTGTCCAATGCCCAACGGCGTGCTGCAGAACTCCCGGCGTAATCAACGGCATGCATCTTTTTGCCATCTCTTATGCAAAGCTCAAAGGCGTCGCTCGTCCTATTGTCATGTGTGTGACGTGGCGGCGGCTGTACGACACGAAGTCGGTCAGTCAGTCAGCTGAGCGTGGAAAGCGCCTAATGCGCTTTTTGTGCGTGCGTGCGAGCGCTGGTGTTCTCAGGAAAAAGCAAGCAGGAGTATCGGAGACTCATCATCAGGTCACCACCTGTCGGAGGAACCATCTCTGGTAAACCACGCTTGCATGCCCCATTTCTATTCTGCGCTAACAGTTTTTTTGGCGGGTGATCCGAGAGCACTCCGTCCACACAACAATGTAGTTTGGCAAAGTCAAAAGTCCAGTAAAAGTCAGCGGCGCTCGCGAATCCTCCCACCGTCGTGATCACAAAAAGTGATGGATTGATTGACTCACTTCTTTAACAGGAGAGGAAAGTGAATGTGTGGGAGAAAGAAAGCCTCGTGGGAGATCAGAAGCATTTTTGAAGACACACTCACCAGTTCATACCGATCCGACCCGATCCGATCCGAGGGCATCGAAGAGCAAGGTGTGATTGTGTACAATTGCGAGCGATGGTGATGAATTCCGGACGGCCGCAGGGACGATGATGCAGAAATCCCCTCCGCCTCTGTCCGTCATACAATACCAGATACTCAGAGGCGCAAAGCGGCACCCACGAGTTTGCTGAGGTTGAGGCATTGTACCATAACCGCGCATCACTCGCCTCTCATTGTTATCAGTCACCTTGCGTCTAGTGCAACGTCAAGCAATTGAGCAATTGACAAACGCAACCCTCTTTATAGCAAGGAAGTAACCAGAACATTTCATTTTTAGAGGTGAAAATGGGATACAGTATGGTACTCAAATAGTAGGTGAACAATTTGCTAAAGACCTGTTTAAGACGCACAAACGGGATTTCTTCTTGAGTCCACACATCATCCGATTGGCCGTGGGACACGCCTTCCACTTCAAACTGAGATGGCACGGGTGATGCACTCACTTCACAGCAGCACCACCGCTGCGTTGTGCTACGCTGCTGGAACTCCTTATCTTGTTGTTTTACAGCTGTCATCACGTGAATCCCAGTCAGTCAGTTTGTGAATCCGAAAGAGCCAAAACTGCAGGTGCAGCTCTGGACTCATGACGCGAAGCCCATCTTCCCCAAGTTCTCGCCCATACAAGAACGACAGGAAGAAAAGAAGAAGTCCAACCCAGCGCCACCCACCGAAGAGAAAGCAGAAATGCTTTGCAATCCTACAGTACTCGCTGGTGGTTGGATCCACTTCAACATGCATAACCCAGTTTGCCATACACGCGATGAAAGGTTGCTCAACCTATTTTGGCTGCTAACAGTGATTCGCTTGTGCACCCTGAAAGGTGAGCACACGCGCGAGAGTGATGGTGTGCGCCAGCGAGAAGTGGGACTCACCCACGCGGCGACAAAGCCAACGATGACTCTGTTCTTGTCGTCGTCTTTGCTTGTTTGCTTTGCACTGGCGTGTCGCGCGCGCGGCCTGACAAGCCACAATGCGACCACGAACCGATCCATTTTGTGAGAGTTGTCCGTGGACCTCCTCCTGATAAGCAAGGATCGCTGGGCCGAGCATCAACATCAGCATTCACCTCTACCGTAAGCGTGCGTACGTTAGAGGTCGTGGGCCAAAAGCGTTTCGCCGCAGCACACAAATCACACCAAATCGATTAGAAACCGTGGCACTCGGGAAAGGAGCGGCGGGCCTTGGATGGCTTGGATTGATTGATGGATTCGCGAATGGATGTGGATGGATAGATGGATAGATAAACATCGATTGATGCGTCTGTCCGTCCGTCCGTCGGTCGGTCCGGAAAGCAGTGAAAATGGGGCCAGCAAACAGGATCCCTCGTCCCCCGCGCTGGCGTCGGCATGAGAAAAACATTGTTAGGCGCTGATCGAAAGGGATTCATCCATCGATCACGCTGGCTGATGTGTGCCGTTGCCTCGTGTTACCGATACAAAGCACAGTAGTGCGAATGGCCGCCGTCGTGTAGGTTATGAGAAAGGGAGAGAAGGACGGCAACGTGCGACTTGTTGACCTGACTTGTGTGACGGTTTCGCTTCAACGTTAGCCGTTACGTCTGACATACAGGGCATGTCTTGTGCTGTGCTGGTCATCCACCTCACTCTCGACGAAGCGACGCGTCATGTCTCCTGACTCCCACGCTCTTCTACATGCAGCCGAAGATCGCTCGCTGCAATGCCGCATCGACATGTCTTCGATGCACCAACACTTTGCGCGGGCCTGCCTGGCTGATCTTGTGTGTGTCTGTCCATCCAACTTTACATGAGAAACACGGGCAACAAGGGTAGACAGCAGGTACTAAATAGCAGCGATATCATTCAAGCGGCAGAGATCCGTCTGGAGATGGGAGAGACAAAGCGGAATACCTGCCTGGACCTGTAGTACATATCAGACGGGACCCAAAGCGTTTAGTTTAGTGCGCGTACCCAGCGAAGGTAGAAATGACGGGTGAGGAAGATGTGAATGGAGGCTGAGGATAATTGTTGTTAGATACATGATGTTTGGCTTTAATTTACATATACATGCCTGCCTGGGCTACTGCTTGTTGTTGCTTCCTACTTCTACGACTGACTGATTGTGTGGAATGGGCTTGGCCACAAGATCCTTGTTGGGTTGCTCTAATATTGGTGGTGGTGTTCTTCTACTGCTACGGATGTTGTCGGTGCTGCTATGGCTTACAGCTTCTTGGCCAGCTTGCTGTTGTGGGAATCGCAGTACACGCCTCGTCGGATCGTTGTGAAGCAGAGCGGCGACTGGCACTTGCGGCCGCCGCCGTGAGAGAAACACTTGCCGTTGCCGCGGTCCTTCTTGTCGCAGCCCTCGACCGTGCACGAGCGCACGCCGCCGTGCAGGTAGCAGTAGCCGTTGCGCTGCGTGCCTTTTTCACAGCCTTCGTGCAGGCAGCGTTTGCCGCCGCCGTGCGCGCGGCAGAAGCCGCCGCCCTGCGAGCTCTTGGCGCAGCCGTTGAAGTTGCAGCGCGCGCCGCCGCCGTGGCCCTTGCAGAGTCCGTTCGACTGCGCGCGCTTGTCGCAGCTGTCCATGCGGCACGGCTTGCCCTTGATCCAGCGGCCGTCCTTGTTCAGGAAGGTGCCAGGCTTGCGCGTGAGCGGCATCTTGATCGACGACGTCGGGATCGAAATCGTCATCTTGGTCATCGCAGCAGCAGTGGCGACCGCGACGGCAGACGAGCTGGAGACGGTTAAGGCCATCGGCGTCGGCGCCTTTGTCGCGCGCGGCGTGATCAGCGACTCAACGTCGAGGCTGCCCATGATGGCGTCCACGAGCTCTGGGTCGCCGAAGACCGAGCTGAGCGAGCGCGCCTTGTCGACAACATCGACGCCGGGGCGGTACTCGAACGGCTCGAGCTCGCAGTCGTAGACCACGCACTCGTTCTTGGGCGTATTGATCTGCGCGCGCACTTCAAAGAGCGACGGCAGCGTCTTCGGAGTCGTGGCCTTGAGCAGCGACGGGAGCGCCGGTGCGAGCGCCTTGCTGCCGTTCATGGCGAGCCGCATCCAGCTGTCCATGGCGGCGTCGGACGCGTGCGAGTAGAGCGGGGGGAGCATCGAGGTGTCCACTGGCGAGTCGGGCTGGCTGCTGCGCACGTCAAACATGGTGATTGGCTTATAAAAAAGAGTGTACGCTCGACACGAAGGCAAAGACGTCGGGGTGGAAGGAGTCTTGTGGGACTGCGGTCGGATTTGGAAATGAGGTGTGAGTGAGTGAACCAAAAACGCAACCACGCCCGCGGCCGATGGATGCAACGAGGCAAACAGGCCAGCCACAGTGCTGTGAGGTGGGATCCCCTTCTGTGTGGCGCTGGCTGCCCATCCCCCCTCCACACAATCACTCACCACTCCACTCCGCTCCGCTCGCTCGCGCAACCCGACGGCCGGGTACCTACTGCACGGTGGTGGCTCTTTTCTTTCTCTCTCCTCCAAGTCCTAACCGCTTTTCATCAATAGACAGTCAGACAGCCTCACTAATTTACTGCCTGGGACGACCGATAAACAAAGAAGCAACTGAAACAGTAGAAGACGGGCGAAAGAGCCGCGCCCGAGCCACGCACGAGCTCGCTCGCACTGGCACCAAGGCTCGCTTTTGCAATGTCCATGCGCCGCGGCAGAGTCCTGACGATTATGTTGCTTGTGATTGGACGGCGGGATTATGTATTGTATTGCCACCATCCCCACGCTATAATAGCACCTGCAGGATATTGCCGCATGGTGGTGATTTGAGTGGCAGGCGGTGTGCAATCCGGCGGCGCTTTTACATGTGGACGTTTGAATAGGACAGACGCATCAAGAGCTATTTCAGCGTGTCGAGCATGGTATGAAGCGACACCCAAGTTATATAGACCTGACAAGTCTAAATAACTTGGACTTGCGAAAAAACAAAAATGATGCCGAGGCTACCAACTAACTATCGTATTCGTGTAGACTTGGCATTGATCGAGTGCTACTGAGCGTGCATGAATACTTGCTCTTTGGCTGAAAAGATTCGGTCGCTCGTGCGAGCAGCGTACCAACACGAGAGCACGACTGGTAGATAGCACCGTATTGCACAGGTATCACGAGCGATATGAGCGGTGTAACATCACACGATCTGGCCACCTTGCAGCAAAAAAGCCCGACAAACGTCGTTGGAAAAATCAAAAGCTCAAAAATTGGTGCAACGGTGACGCAAGCTTTGTGCTGACCGCACTATGAAAATAACTTCAGAAAATGGGAAAAAGAGGCACTGACTTATCGATAAAGCGCGTTGTCGAATTGCGCTGGCAAGCCAAAGCCGACAAAGCACAGAAGGAAACATTTTTAGTACGTTTGTTGTTCCTGCTGCTGTTATCGTCGGAGGACCAATATTCATTACGGGCGGACGATGCACAATGGATGCTACTGTCTTGCTGTCCTTTATGCAATTTTTCTCGCATATATGAACACGTAAGAACGGACTCTTTCTGGTGACGATTGATAGGAGACTGGCGTGTTCGTTAGTTTGTGCAGTTGTAAATGGGAAAATCATGTGGATGAAGCAGCCACCGCCACTGTTGCAAGTCTGACGAGAGGATACACCCGTACTTGCTCGACGCGCGCCATGATTTTGGAGCGAGAGGGTCAAGAGAAAATCAATGGTTGGTGAAGTCGAAGTCGAGGAATCCAAGAGAACTGGGAATCGAGAGAAGCAGGAGAAAATTGGTGAAGAACAAGCGAGTGTGTGTGGTGAGGGGCTCCAAGTTGGAGAATTTGTATCCAGTCATCACGTACTATCTATCTCATTATATATAACCTCCACCGGTCATGTTATTATAGCACTTGGGGTTCTATTGTCCTACACCACGAATCTCTCGAATTCGAGCTACTTTTGAAGGAAGCATCTGAATCCAAATTCCAACTGCTCCTTGCTTGATGATGTTCTTCTTTGTGGTCCTTGTCCTTTCCATCTCCTTCTGGTCAACCAGCAGCAGCAGCAGGTTGGGACTGCAGCTGATGCCCCTTCATGTGCACAGGAGGCGGCGAACAATTCCAGTGATTGCTGGCAGCAGTGCAGCATGACGTTTTTTGTTTCTCCAATTGGCGTTAGGCGTTTTTATTAGATAAGCAAAACGGAAGGAATCCTGATTTCCGGCAGAGACGGATCGAATAAAATCAAACGAGAAAAAATAAACCAGATAGGCGCGCTGCTCCACTCGACTTGATCGATCTCGATGGTTGGCGAGGCCGTCAACCGCCCATTAGTGTTGCTGTTGGTATTGCTTTCTTGGGATTTGTTTGTTGGCCAGAGCGAAGGGGCAGGAGAGTGCGCGCTTTGATCGGCGGCCCAGATTTACTCACTTTACTGGCCATAACTTCCCAGGTACTGACGGCAGTAGGTAGCTTACATGTTGCACTTCACTCTTTTGTATCTCTTGGCCTGAGTGTCCATCTTCAATTGCGCAGGTGCACCTCCAGTGAAGACCAACGAACAACGGACGACAAAATACAGAGAGAGAGAGAGAGAGAGCAAACTGCAACGTCGTCATTGTTGGCATCAAAACGTGCACATGTAAGTGCAGCTACAGTAGGAATCGGATCCCACAGCAACACCAGCCAAACAATCAGTCAGATATATCCAGACGCACTCATACCCATAGGTTTCTTTTTCTTTTCTTTGATCGACCACCTTGACCACCAACCAGGCCGAGACAGCCCAACCAAGCCCACCCAGCGTGGGTGCATATTTAAGAAGTATGGTTGGCTGGCAAAGCGTAAGCGTGCGTGCCTCCAAGTCCCTGCATGACTGCTTTTCATCTGTGAGTCGGCAATCAAGTGGCGGTATATAAGATGGCGCTTGAGCAGCATATGCCAAGGCGCTGGTCAACAAAACAATGGGGGTGACCAACTGGCGACCCCAAGATCTGAGAGCCGAGAGCCTTTACGTTCGACAAGATACCCAAAACGGAGATGCGCTCTGAATGGATCCGTACAGTACACATCAGATTGTAAAATTTATGAAACCGCCAGGCCGGAAGTTTCGCTTTTTACAGCATGACATACCGGAAAAATCTGCAGAGAAAGCTGTAATTTAGGAAATCTGTTGTGCAATTTAGCTTTGAGAGCTTAAATGAGTTCAGAATGGGACTTCAAGGTGGCGCATAAACCAGCGACACTGATAACACCTGGTGGCATTGTGTCGAATTTGCGCGTTTTGTGCTGCGTTTTGTATGGCCACGCATTGATTGCCGCCCATGTAACATTGGCTTGATGGCTGTGGCAACAACTCTTGCGTCTACCAGATGAAGAACGCTGTAAACTCTTCACCACGTGTTTAGAAGACGCCGAGATTGGATGCAGTGATACTTTTAGCGAGCGCATCAAAGCGACGTGTAAGAAAGACTCGGGGATAGTTCGGCCATGTGAAATGGAGTTCTCACTGACGCACTCGTCCAAAGCTGGAGATTGCGCGCTTGTTGGAGCGAAGGAATTTCAGCTTGATTGCTTGAAATCGAAATCTTTTTTCAAACTACCAAGCGAGAGAAAGTTGAGCAGCGCTGGACCTCCGGAATTCGAGGCCACGCAAGACACATCAACTGCATCAAAAGTTGCCAGCAAGACTGACCACATCGGTCACATTGAGCCGATTGATGTGTCATTTGTGAACGACGGCTTTCCTTACCACCAATTTGAAATTTCATCAAATTGTGGAGAAAATCTACGGACAAGAGTGGGAGTGTTCAGCTCGAAAGTTGATTTTCCACTGGCGACACTTCTACTTCTGGTCCAAACGCGATTCAAATGATCACTTTGAAATGTAGAATCTGGGAAAATAAACTACAATTTTTACCAAAAGATAGCGCGAGTGTTCAGCAAAAATCTGACATCTTCTTGACACCTTTCACATGCACTCGCACTCATTCATAAAGAGACCAGCCTGCCGCTGTGAATCCACTCGCTCGTGCAGGAACCAGGTGCTGATGATCCACACTCGATCATCATGTGGCGATTCTGGTCGCAGTCACTCAGAAAAGGCGTGGCGCTTGAAGCTGCTTCGAGGCGCTTCGTTGGGTTTGTAAACCAACCTACCAGCAGCGGCTTAGCGCACTTGCCCCAAATCAAAAACCAACCTTAGAGCTGCTCAGTGAAGACGAAAAGCTTTGGAGGTCGTTAAATGCCTCTTATCAGCGACCTGGATAACTGCAAGTGACGTGCGTATCCATTCTCCTCCTTTCTTGTTTTGAGTTCAGATGCAGGTCGGCTGTCCATCATAAGAACCTTGACAGCTGGCAGACACCAGAAATGCAATTGTGCTTGTCCTCTGAAAACACTGATCTCAGTTCAGCGGAACCGCTTGGGCTCTGCATTATCGACAAGACTCTGAATTCCGGACTTTTTGGCTGCTCGCTGTGAACTTTGTGCTTCGTCAAGCAGGAGGACAAAGCAAATGGAGCTCTTGGTGACGCAAGAGGCAGCGTCACTATACTCGAGGGTGATTCACCTCATTAGACTGACACTGGTCATGATTCATGCCAATCAAAACCTGCCAGCCAAAGCAAGTTGTTGTGATAAGGCTTGCTTGATGTTGCATTGAGTCCCCAAGTCCAGATACTGTCAGATCAAAACTCAATGATCCCTTTCTTTTTTGCTCACCCGTTTTTGTGTGCTCATAACTCTCGCCATGATTCTTGTGAGCGTTGTGTTGGGGTCAGTTACGCTCGTCCGGCTCATTTTAGATGCTCAACCTTTGTTGTGTGGTGTTGCGCGAACGTAATAATAGCGCCTCACCTAAGCTTGTTTCTTTGCGAGATTAAACAGCAACAGCTCGCCGATTATCATGCATTCTACGGGGTGATTTTGCTGTACCAAACGTGGGCTTGAGCGCCACACAAAGCGCAAACCCCCAGTTCTTCGTCGGCTTCGTGCGCTACGCTGTCCACTTTTGCGGCCAGTGCCCAACTGATCGCCGTCGGCGAGCGTGCAAGAAATGGGCTTTGCGAGCGACGATATCAGGGGATTCATCCTCTGTTGTGTGTGTATGTGTGTGTGTGTGTGTGTGGACTGGATCTATCGGGAAAAAGCAAACAGCGCGTCTGTGCTCTTCTTTCGCTGATGATGAGGAGTGAATGGGAATGAAGCGGTCTGCGCTTGTGCGGGTACATGTACCTCCAGTGAGACACGGCAGGCCAAGTTGGCTGGTTTGGGTGATTGGCTGTTTGGGTTGGTTGGTTGGTTGTAGCGTGCCGCCTCATTACAATCCAGCGATGCGTCTGGATTCGTGCAACGTGGCCTGCTCGCTTGCTTTTCGTCCACCGCCAACAGCGCATGTGTAACAGTTACCGTTGGAGAAAACAGATTCCCAAGCACCGCGATGATTCTTTCCCAACGGATCAATTGCTGTAGATCACCACCACCACGCAACACATATGTGTATTTGATGAGTGTGCATCGACCTGACACCCCACATCGATATTGAGCCAGCACATAGTACTGAACGCAACTAACTAACAGGGAGACGCGTTGGTTTTCAAGCATACGCTGGTTTTCAACCGCATTTGGATGATGCCTTCCTTTCGGACAGCAAAGCTGAGCTGTTCTGCTCTGTTCTGACTATCCATTCGTACTTTTCAAGTGTGCACAGTACACAACAGTGTCGGACAGCGAATTGATCGTACTTTTGAGAACCGCCACAGTAGCATCAAGCAGGAAGCCAAGTTGAAGTTCGGATCGTCTGCCAGCCAGCCAATCCGAGTTTCGTCCGTCCTACGATCAACAAACTGGATTGGCTCGAGAGTAGGCCTTTGCGAGCCAAAAGCGGTGTTGCAGTCAAGATGCCTGGGTATTATTATGTTGTGGTTGGACACAATCTGAGCACCAAAATTTATCGCGCGCTGTCCAACACTTTCATCAGGGCTCTTCAGGTCTCTTCGCTCTGCTTCGTTTGCAGAAAGGCAATCATCCTTGCTGGATGTTTGTTTACCAGGCAACTCTCATGAGCCAAGGGATCGCGGTGAGTGTTGAGCTGTTTGGGTTCCAGTCCATCATTCTCTCCAAGCTGCCTGGAATCCCACTCACCCATGCAGCCATGCTTCAACCGGAGAGGATACAGATCTTGGCCATGGTCATCAATCTCCTGTGCCTTTCACTGGGCATGACGCGACAGGGGGGCAAATGACGATTGAGCATTGCGAGCCAATGTCTCAAAGCTGCACTTCCAGCTCTTCATCTTCATCCTCAAGCGATCGAAAAAGTATACCTGATAACGCTGGCTGCTGGCAACTGCTTCGTGGGATTCAACAAACTGGTTTTGGATACATTTCTAAAAATAGATTACGCAGATCCAAACAAGTGCACATTCCAAAAGTGAAGGTTTGTCTGGACGGGAGAGAAACGAAATGATTTTTCGGTCTTGGCATCTTGTGTTTGCTGCACGTTCCAAATTCCAAGCATCAAAAAGCGCAGGTTTGTTGGTTTATTGACCGTTGGCGGGAGAGAGAGAGTAACAAATAAATGAGAAGTGGCTGGGACGAAATGAGTCGTGGCTGAAGATACACTTTTTGATGCGAAAGTGTGGCAGGCATGATATGCTTGCAGCAGCTCATGATGAGCTTTGGATCCGAAAAGTGTAGGTCGTGGACTATTGCGGGAGAGAGCACGTTTCCAAATCAACCAAGAAGAGTTGGCTGCCAAATTTCGGTAGACATTTGCGAAGTGACATCATCACTTTGGTCATCGCTTTTGCTGCACTTTTTGGATCCCGAAAGTGCAGGTTCTCGGCTTTGCGGGAGAGAGTGCAGCTAATGTTTCGTACCTGCGTGGGTTTTCGCCATTTCGT
The DNA here is from genome assembly GCA_023335655.1 of Globisporangium spiculum. Lineage (NCBI taxonomy): Eukaryota > Oomycota > Peronosporomycetes > Pythiales > Pythiaceae > Globisporangium > Globisporangium spiculum. The sequence continues at coordinate 28,028 of JAADVO010000202.1, read as the reverse complement.
ACCTGTACGAAGCGTCAGGCGTCATGTTGAAGTGGAAAATGGCGCTTCAAAGTGTTCAGCTTCGTTTCATCACACTAGGTCAATGCAAATAATGCAGAAGAATGCAATGCCAAAAATCTACGTAGCGAACCTCCAGCTCCAGCTCCAGCCGGCGCTCAAGTGGTCAATGCGAATGCAGAAGAATGCAAAAATGATAAAGTCTAGCAACGTACACGTAGAGAGCCTCCAGCAATGTTGATGCAGAAGAATGCAATGTATTACGTACCATTGCGAACTTCCACCAGCCAGTGGAGAAGCTGCGTTCGTTGATGCAGAGAAAAATGAATGAATGGCTCGATGGATGGCTGCTGCTGTTCGACCTGTTTCGCGGTCGTAATCGTTGGTGCGCGTTGTTGCGTTTTGTGGGAGAGAAGAAGGCATGAAAAGCATGAGAGGGAGAACGAGAAAGTGGAGCACCATGTCTCTCAACATTTAATCCCAAAACCAGAATGTTCAGACCGCTCTCGCACTCGATGATGCAGCGTGGTCACTTGGGCAACTTGCATTCGTGTGTGTGTGTACCCATGTTGGAATGAACGCGTCCTTTGGTGGGCAATTGCTAGAGTTGCGAGAGTTTTGCATTGACCAGCTTCGGCAACGGACACAAGATGGGTTGGGTCCTGAGAACACACGCAGCGCTCCTGCGTCGATGTGTCTATGCCTGTTCAGCCGCACAACTGCCAACAAAGGCCAAGGATGGCTACCTCTCCTCTTGTATCTGCGCGCAATTTTCAACAAGAAATGTAGAAAACGAATCCAGATGGCTCTGCATCTGGACTTGTTTCTAAACTTGCTAAGCTTGTTTAATAATTGTGGGCTTGTCAGTCCAAATTCCACCATTCGTTTGCTCAAAATGAAGCCAACAAACAAACAAATCTGGGGTGGTTGGTGCGCAAAGAACCCTCGCATCCGACACAGGGTTGCGTCGCCATGGGTAGCCATCTGAACACAGAAAACAAAACCCAGACAAGGGCCAAAATTGGAGTTCGCTTGCTGGGCAGATGGCCACACCAAACCGCCCAGATGGATGCCTTCCTGACTCATTCCTGCATTTTTGATACGCGAAACCCTATCAATTTTTTGAGAGAATACACCTGAGCCGAAAAAGCAGATGGTGCGTTTGTGGCTCCATGAACGGATGGCATGCATGCAGCAATGGCATGCCTGGAATGCCAGAGGTCCAGGGACCAGAGAAGGTCTTGGGGAGGTCTATAGCCTCTCAAGAAAAACAAGATGTGTGATCGCTTGCGTTCAGCGTCCAGCACCAGTCCTCCGCGAGCTGGACGCAGCAGCAGCTTTCTCTCGAAATGGAAAGCAGCGCCAAGCAAATGTCAATGGGAAACTGGACTCACTCTAGGGGCGTTCGCTTCTTTGCAAGTGTGCAGCCATCTGGTTCGTCTCCAGAAAATATTTCAATGGAATTTAGTTCGCAGGACCTCGCGCGCCACTGAAACCATGGTGATGAAGGCTGGTGAAGGCTGCCGAAGGAAAGGAAAAGCTGAAACAGCAGCTTTTTGAGTCCGGAGCTGGCAGCTATTGTGGGCTCCCAGTTGGTGGTTCATTCTACATCGAAATCGAAATCGAGACCGCCCGTCAGTCAGCCAACAATCCCCAAAGCTAAAATGTATACGATATTACCTAAAATTCATGTTTGACCAAGTAAACGACAAAAAAATGTAAGCTTTAATCCCGTAAATTTTAGGACAAGGTTTTCAGAATTCCCAGGTCAGAAGAAATTCTTCACAGGCTGATGAACACCAGCTGCTGGCTGCGGCAAGGTCGAGAGGCAAAACCCACCCACGCGCTTGCGTGTCGCTGCTGGAAGAATTCAAGGCGCAGTCCTGACCAGCGCTTGCTTTTTTCCCCTCGCTTACTCCATTTCCAAGGCGCGCTGTCTCGCATCGCGTCGCTCGCTCGCCGCCTTCTCCTGATTTGCTTGCTGTTGTTGCTGCTGCTGTCTTGCACATCGGCGGGAGCTGTCCGATTCGCGAGAACAAGTTGCCACCGCCGCCGATACACGAGGGAGAAGCCAGCGACTAGACCAACAAGCACACAGCTGATTGGAGTCGCAGTAAGCAAGAGCAGACAAGTCACTCGGCCAACCAAGCGATTTTTTGCGTGCGTCCAGCGCCACCATTGCGATTTGCGCGGCCGTCCGAGGGTCGGAAGATCTTGCTTCGCCTGTTGCTGTTCCGATTCGAAAAAATAGAACGAAATTTTGGAGGGCGAGTTGAGCGACTGGACGGGGCTCAACGAGAGAAAGGGAACCCATTGATCTTCCCGTTCTTTCTCTAGCAGCGAGAAAGAAGGCAAGAAGCAAAGTGCAAGCGGCATACAAAAAGCAAGTGGACAAGCGAACAAGGTTGTGTCGAGGGAATCCAGCAGCAGCAACCAGCAACTGAGCAAGGGCCGCAGCGACAACAAGTGCAGCAAGCAGCAGCGGAAACAAACAAGTTTGCAAGCGCGGCGAAGAGAAAGGGGGCGGCAAAGCAATAGAGAACGTTTCAAGCCACCACACCAAGATCCGCAGCCACAGTACGCCTCCATATTCGATTCTTGTATGGGTGTTTGTATCTGCGTGTCCAGAAAGAAGAAAGTGTATGTATCTTGGTGGTGCTGGCCTTTCTGCGAAACGGTTTTCTTTTTGTTGTTGTGAAACGGCATTCTCTTGTGTGAGGATGGACACACACAAATGAGTGGCTAACTTTTTGTGTGCCTTGTTTGTGTCTTGTTTGTGTCTTGTTTGTGTGTGTGTGTGGATTTTGGAAAATGGCATGAACAACTTTTTTCGGATCATCTTCGCAGCTGTTGCAGTTGCCTTGCCGTGTCGCTGATTTGTTTGACCTTCCTTCCTTCCTTCCCCATAGAGAAGCCAAGAGAAAATGGAGGAGTTTGTGGATTCGCTCTTGGCGCCCGAGATGCGCACCCGCAGCACCAGCGCCCTTGCGGCATTGCCTCCGTCCGCCTTCCCCTCTTGCCTGTCGACGTGCTGCACTGGTGCCGCCGGCGGGAGAGCGTGGCGGAAGGAGCCATTTTCGTTTGCGCCCGCGGCAGAGAACATCAACCTCCTCGCCGGCAGCTCCGCCTCCCAAGTCACCACGATGTTCCGCTCGTCTCTCGGAGTCGTCGTCCCGCCGCAGCCAATGCATGGTCACCTCCATGGCCACCACCATGCGGCAAGTATGCAAGGCGCCACGGCATCAGCAGCGTTCCAGTATCAGCAGCACCAGTACCAGTACCAGCAGCCACAGCAGCAGCAGCATGCGATGTACCAGTCGCAGATGCATACGCGCTTCAATGGCAGTGCGCCGGAGGACGACGAAGTGTTCCGCCAGCTCTGGTACGAACCGGAGCCCGAGGAGAGCCTCGCGGCGCTGCACATGCGACTGAGCGGCAACAACTCATCAAGCAGCATGAACGCACACGACCACCTCAAGCAAGAAACGTATGGAGCGGAAGACGAGGAGGAAGAAGAGCCGGTAATCGAGATGCCGCCGAGCAGCACCAACTCGCTGCTCTTTGAGCCGCTCGACATGCCCAAGAGCAACACCAGCACCGGCAGCTTCTCGCTCGAGCAGACGCTCAAGGACGCATTCCTCAACTTCACTCCGGAAGCGGCGATGTCCCCGCTGGAGAAGATGCAAGTGTCGTCGTTGTCGTACTTGCGAGGGCCAAGCAGCTCAGGCGGCGGCTCAAGAAGCAACAACAACAGTGGGCTCTACGACTCCTTTCGCGGTCAGTATGACCAGCAGCAGCATCAAGAGTACAACTCGAGCAGCAGCAACAACAACATCAGCAGCACATCGAGCAACTCGAGCCTCTTGAACGCGATCCTCGGCTTCCAGACCTCGTCGTGGGCCAGTAACAACAGCAACATGAACGACACCACTTCTACTTCCAACAACAACAACAGCATGAGCGGCTACCAGCAGCAATCCAACAGCATGCGCCAGCTGCTGCTGTCAACCAACCCGCCAGCAAACATGAACATGAACCTGTTGGAGAGCTCCAACAATCCGATCTGGATCTCTGCGTCGATGCTCTCGACGCCAACTTCGCAATTCCCAGCGCCGGAGCTGGGCCGGAAGATCTCGAACAAGAAGTCCAAGGCGCGTCGACCAGTGAAAGCGTCTGGTGGTCGAAGATCCGCGGTCGCGTCCGCACTTGTGCTCTCGCTCGCTGGCATTACCAGCACTGTCAATGGCGCAAATGATGGTGACAGTAGCGCTCACCGCAGCGGTATGAGCTCCCCATCGGCGAGCAGTGTCCACAGCGACACGGACACCATGTCGACCCCAGAGAGCGGCGACAAGAACGCCAAGGGCAAAAAGTGTGTCGAGTCGGGCTGCGTGCGACGAGCGCAGTCGAACAGTCGCTGCAAGGCCCACGGTGGTGGCGCTCGCTGCCAGTACACGGGACCGGGCGGCTGCGTCCGAAGCTCGCAGGGCGGAGGCTTCTGTCGCGCTCACGGCGGTGGCAAGCGCTGCGAGTACCCGGGCTGCCTGCGCGGCCAGCAGCGCAAGGGCCGCTGCTATGTGCACGGCGGCATCCGTAAGTGCCAGATGGGCGACTGCGAGAAGAAGGACCGCGGCAACGGCTTCTGCATCTCGCACGGCGGTGGCAAGCGCTGCGAGCACCCAGGCTGCTCGCGCGCGGTGCGACGCGGTCTGCTCTGCCAGCTGCACGAGATCGCGAGCTAGAGAGTGGCAGTAGTTAGGAAGGAAGAGAGGCCGTAAAGTAAACGATGGACGTAGAGTAATTGAGAAGAGATGGAGAGAATTTAGTTTAGTTTAGTATTTACAGTTAGTAATATAGTCATAACAGCGTGAAGAGATTGAACAAATTTGCAATGGCGTGAGAGTATGAAGCTGTTTATGAAGCAAAGCGAATGCGAACGGCGGATTTCTTCGTCTCTATCGTTTCGAAGCTCAACAGTAGCATTACACTTAGCCAAGGTACGAAAGAAAAAGCTGTGAGCTGTGGCTATATGCACTGGTAAATTACGACCATCGAACTGGAAGTGCCTATGTGGTTGTGGAGGGCCAAGTTGCCTTTGGAAAGTGGCTTCCTGACTCATCGAGCCGATTCCCCCCCCCCCTCCCCACACACACACAAATACGCAAATGCTCGCAAGGTATGCTTTGCGAGCATCTGAATCCGAACATGCGATCAAAGCGTATCCGATTGGGGGTGGGGTACTTTGCAGAGAAGTTGACGAGCGCATGCACATCGGCATAGCACCGGCATGCAAAATGGACCGGCCAGTGTGAAACAAAGGGGAAATGTGGCGAGTGAGAAAGCGATTGTCAACCCGCGTGTTAAAGAGCAATCATCCGCATCAGCGTCGTATCAGATAAACACGACGGTAGACTCGACCAACTCGTCCAATATCTAATTGCACCCGCCCATCCGTCAATTCAAGTCGGGAAATGGGTACATTTTACAGGATTAGTCGAATAGCCCTACTTGCTAAGAATATATCAGTACATGGATGGATGAAAATGATTACAGTATTGAATTTTTATATAAATGTACTGAATTACGTATTATTCGAGACATGTAGGCTTGCAGTGAATCCGCTCTCATAAAAAATTGAGCAGCTGATAAGCGTTTCCTAAAAGCAAGGTATCTTATTGGCTCGAAAAGGAAAGCTTTGCAGTCTGTGATTGGCTGGAAAAAGAGGTTCAGCGACAGAAACACTTTCGTAATGGGCGAAAGCATAAACCACATCAAGTTTCTATACCCTTGTGTAATAAGTATCTAGTTGTTTTTATGCATAATGTCAAATTGAATATTTATACTTTTCTAGTATGCAAGTCTTGCAATGTGTCTAAACCCATCACTGGAATTTATACATCCAAATGGTATTAGAGAGATTTTTAAAGAGAAGGGCGGATCTTCTGCCAACGTAACAACGACTCAACAACTCGCCTTGTGCGCCATTTTTCCCAACTGAGCAGACAGACCAGTCACGAAACATAAACCAGCCAAAGAGCCCTCTGGCTATGGGAGGAGCCCGCTCGCGCGCCAAGTGAGCGAGCGTGTGAACACCATACAACAACAGGAAGACGCCGCAATACCATACCAAGTCCAGTGCAAGAAGGTCGTGTGTGTCGATTGGCGGCGGGGACGGGGACGGAAAGAAATCAGCGTCGCCAAGAAGCCGCGCGGAACACGCGCCTGTGGGTGTCCCATCTCCATCATCATCATCACGCGCCGCTCCCTCCATCATCCCTCTTCCGGTTCGCTCGCTCGCGCGTATTCGTATCTGTTCAATCCCGTGTGACGAAAAGCGAGCTGCTCGCCATATTCGTTCGCCATCGGATCTTCCTCGCTCCGACTAACACCAAATAAGCACACAGGAGGATCCATCCATTCGCGAAGATCACTGCGTGGTGTGGTGTGACCTGACGGCGGGCGTATTTAATTACTATCCTCCTCTATCTATTGATGCCGCAGGATGGCGCGCAGACACATCAACAGCAACAACAAGAGCAGCGGCGGCAGAACGGCAGCAGACGAACAAAACGACGTCCCAGCTCTCGAGGTGGAGCTCGACCACGAGCTCGCACTGGACGTGACGAATGATGGCGACACGAACGACGTCGCCAAGTCCGACGCGTTCGAGTACTACCAGGTGCTGACGCCGACTGCCGCACGTGGTAACAATGGCACCGGGGTCGGTGCGAGCTACTGCCCAACGACGACCGTCTCCCCGTCCGCTAACAGCAACAAGCTCTGGATCCCGTCCGAGTCGTCGTTCTCGAGCCACAGCCACCGTGACGTGAGCGACGGCGGCGAGACCCACGGCTCGCGGCACTCCACGCGGAGCGACCACGGCTGCGACTCGACCCACGACTGCGACCCGAACACGCCCTGCCAGATACGCGGCCGCCCCCGCGGAGGCGCGCTTCCGTCGTCGCACTACTACATCGATTCGCACGGACGTCTACGCGTGCGCCGCATGTGGTGGTGGTACACGCGCGTGCGGCGGCTGCTCTGGGTGCTGCTGCCGTGGTTCAAACATGACGACAGCAACACGTTCCTGTGCTCGGCGATGATCTCGAACTCGACGCTGATCGTGACGATCTTTTTTATCCGACTGCTGATCAACCGGTTCGTGCTCTCGTTGTTTATCGTGGCCGAAGGGGATGATACGTCCACAATAGTGAACGGTGTGAGGCGGACCACGCGCTGCCACGAGTTTTCGCAGGAGTTCCTCGAGCTCTTCTCGTACTCGCTCATCGGCAACGTGATGCTCTGTCTGCCGGCGTTCAACCTGTCGATGTGCAAGCTCTTCAAGAAGAAGAAGAAGAAATCGGCGCGGGCCAAAGTGCTCTCACTGGCGTCAACCACCAACGGCGCTGCGGCAGCCTCGGGGATCGCCGTTGACGACGACGAGCCACAGTTCGAGAAGACGTACCTGTTCACCGTGCTCGAAATGATCGTAATCTTTGAGATCCCGTACCTGATCGTGACGTTCGTGATGCTCGTGTTCCCCAATAACGAAGGGCTCATCAGCTTGACGGCGCACTGCTACGAAGACCTGACGCCGGGGTACTTCATCGCGTTCGTCATTGCGCAGATCATTGGATTGCTGGCGTACTCGCTGCGGTGGAACCAGATCATCATCTTCCACAAGCTGCACGAGCATTTCCTGTATCAGCGTGGGTGTTTACCGGGCAGAGCGCGGTTCGACTACGTCGAGAGCTCGTTTCGAGTGTCACTATTTGCCTCGAAAGAGCGGAAACGCCGCCACGTGATCCAGAAAGAGCTCTACAAGGCCGCAAAGTACGGCGACCTGGAGAAAGTGCGCGAGTTGGTGGAAGAAGCGATCGAGATCGACGGCCCTGAGTTCTCCACGAAATGGTACGGCGGTCATGGCTGGCAGATAGGCCAATCGCTGCTGTTCGCAAAGTGCCATCGCAACCCGCTCCATGTCGCGGTGGTGTTTGACCAGGCCGAGGTCGTCGAAGAGCTCCTCTCAAACGGCCACTTTGACGTGCACCACTGGGAGAAAATGGAGCTGCTCAAGATCAACATCTCGTGGGTGTACCGCTTCCTCTTTGAGATTGTGTCGTTCCTGAAAAGATCGCACTTCGCAGTCGACAAGACCCGGCGTGTGTTTGGACCCGTGGGGCTCTTCAAGTCGACGCTGCTCACACCACTGCACGTGGCCGTGTCCATGGACAACACGGACATGGTGCTCATGCTGCTGCGCTACGGTGCGGATCCGAACCTACCGGCGCTCTCGAGTCATCGCAAGTACGCAACGCCGGCGCTGTTCTGGGTCGTGAACAAGGATTGTACCCGCTTGCTGCTCGATGCTGATGCAAACCCGCTGTATGTACCAGGGAAGGGAATCTACCTGACGCCGTTCGAGGTCGCACGGCTCACGGGAAACGTCGCAGTGGCGCGGCAAATGGAGAAGTACGGCGGCGATATGGCGCTCACACCGCTGCACGACGCGGCCTCGAAAGGCTTTAAGGACGAAGTACGCTTCTACCTCGAGCATGGTGCGGACCCGAACTGCTTGGGCGAGAAAGTAACCGGTTACTTCCGGCGTACCCCGCTCCATTGGGCAGCAATGCGTGGCGAAACGGGCGTGATGAAGGTGCTGCTGCGATATGGTGCAGAAGTGGACGCGAAGGACGTCTTTGGCCGAACGCCGCTGATCTGGGCGTGCGTGCTCAACCGCGCGAAGGCCGTGGAGCTGCTGCTGCTCAACGGCGCGAATGTAAATATCCGGGACGTGCAGGGCGACCCGATCCTGTGCATCTGCGCGGCGGGGGCGTGTACGACCATGTCGACGACCATGGGCGGCACGGGTGGTCCTGGCGGGGCCGCTGGTGGTGTCGGCAGTATGAGCAAGCGCAACGAGAATAATGATCGCAATGGCGACGGTGGCGGTGGAGGAGACCGCGAGCGCAACGACGACCACGACCATCTCCAGCACTCATCGCTCGCAAGATCCATGGACCCGCAGATCTTCCAGGCGCTCAAGACCTATGGCGTCGACATCCACGCGACGCGGCAGTGCAATGGCGACAGCGCGCTCCACGTCGCACTTCGTAAGAACAACGAGAGCGCGGCGATCATGTTTGTGCGCGCCGGCATCAACTTGACGGCGGTCAACTACATGGGGCAGCGTGCCATGGACTGCGCGACATCGAGCTCGCTGCGATACGCAATCAAGAAAGAAGCTGGGCACCGCGATGTGATGATCAGCTACTGCCACTCGCACGCGCCGCTGGCTCGGAAATTGAGAGATACACTCGAGAAGGCTCACGTGACGACGTGGATCGACTCGATGGACCCAAGCGGGATCACAGGCGGCTCGATCTGGCGCCAGGAGATCGCGCACGGCATCCAGTCGAGCGCGCTCGTGCTCGCGATGCTCACGGAGGACTACCCGGCATCCCAGTGGTGCATGAAAGAGCTCGCGTTCGCCAAGATGCAGAATGTACCAGTTGTGGCGATCCAGTGCGAAGACATGGAGATCACCGAAGAGCTTCAAGTGTACCTGTGGACGCGCCAGATTGTGGATTTTCGGCCGGCAGTCAAGCACATTGAGCACAACAACAGTGGGCATGCGCACTCGCCTTCAACGGCCAAGCGCGGCAGCCACGCTGGCGGCGACAATGACGAGTACTTGCTTGCAGAGGGAGACAGCGCGCTCGTCGAGAGCGAGCCGCAGCCTGAAAACAACCTCAGCGGTAAGTTTGCGCACGAGTACGACGAAGACAAGTTCCGCAACTGCATGCGGCTGCTGCTCGATGGCATCCAGGACCAGATTGAGGAGCACCGGCTGCGTGTGGAGCAGCGCCAGGCGCGCCACAAGATGCTCAAGCGCAGCAAAGCGATCGTGAACAACCACAACGACTCGCATGACGATGGCGACGAGTCTTCCGAGGACGAGCTGACACAGCAACGGCCGCTGGTCGAGCGTCGTGACGGTTTCGAGGCAGGTGATGGCGGATCCAAGCTCAGCGGAGCTATTGAGGCGGACTTTGCAGCTAGCGGCAGTGCACTGGACCTGGCGGGGACGTCGGCTTTATCATCATCGTCGTCATCTTCGTACGTGTTTATCGCGAATGGCGACTACCACCGGTCGTTCTGTCAGCGGCTCAAGACCACGCTCGCCAAGCAGGGCGTGCGCGCTGTGGTGGACCAGGCATTGCCTGCGGTCCAGTACTCGTACCGGTCGGCCAAGAACAACGCGGCATCGAATGGTCGTGCCGGAAGAGCTGACGGTGATCGAGTGAGTCGAGGTTCTCGCAGCTCGCAACATGATGACGACGCCGCGAGTATGTCGGTGCAAGCGCGTCAAATGGCCGCAAAGGACGCGATCCTGGGCTGCTCGGCGGTGCTGATCGTGATCTCGCCCTTGTCTGCGAAGTGCGACGTGCTCGCCGACCAGTTGGCATTCGCAGAGGACCGCGGGAAGCTCATTATCCCCGTGCTGCTGTCGTTGCACACGGTGGATCTTGCCAAACGATACACGTTCTCGCGCAGCATCATCCACCACTTCAACACGTCGATCGGCTTTGAGCAGAGCGCCGAGACGCTCATCACGTACCTGCGCGCGCAGGCGCAGGGCTCGGCGCGTCAGCAGCGCCACAACCGCCGCGCACTTCGAGCTGCAGCACGGGCGAATGGAGAGGATGGAGGCGGCAGTGGCAGCAGCGACGGTTCCTACTCGCCAACGTCGCCATCGAGGTCGTCCAACGCGTATCTCCTGCCATCAGGTTCACCGTCGCACGGCGGAGAGCTCTTGCCGACGATCTCGATCAGCGCTTCCTCGCAGCGCCGCCAGCCGCCACCAGGAACGGGGACGAGTGGCCACGGATGGAGCGTCTCTCCTACGACCGCGTCCCCAAGAGCGAATGGAGCAGACAACAATGGCGACGTCGAAGCACTTCTGTACCAGCAGCAGCACCTCCACCACGACCTCAGCGTCAGCAATGCAAGCAGCAGCAACCAGAACTCGATCGCGAGTGCCGTGAGTTCCCGACCAGGTCGCGCCAACAGCCGTCGGCTGTCGAGACTTTTCAGCACCGGAAGCACGCGCACGACCGAGTACTTGGGCTGAGCGCGTGCGCGAGAGAGCGTATACCCGAGAGGATTCGTTGATCCAAGCCTTCTGAACCCTTGCAGAGCAAGGTAGTTGGCACAACAAACATACATGCAAATGTGAGACCGTGAGAGCCATCTACAAATGTCGTTTGTGTCGCCTCACTCAGGACCGAAACATCAACGCCAGTAAGAACATCTTCATGAAGAATGTCAATCGCTTGCTACGATAGGCTAATTGGTGAGCCTGCAACGCGGAGACCTGCCAGCGGCACATGCTGGCGACACAGGCCAACAAATACAGGCGCATGGGTGCATCACCTTTTGGGATGATCGAGTCGAGTAGAAGTGGCGTGGGTAACAAGTGGATGGCTGAGTGCGTGGGCGAATAGCGTCGCTATGGCGACCTAGAAATGAAGTAGTGCTTGGATGTGAAGACACGTGAGGTGGGTGATTCGCCAGTCAACTTCAACGTACCAGAAGGATCCCACTCCCACTTACTTGCCCACCCACAGGAGCGCGTGCATAGATGAGCTGGTCAACCTCGAGCCATTTGACGTCTCCCAACCAGTTTCTCTTTTCTTTTGAACCCACGCTTGGATTGGTTTACACCAAAACTAAAAACAAAGTCAGACTAATAAAATTTTGGATGACCCATGAATCAAATCAAACTCGAGTGAATAGGTAGCAAACTCACCTGACGATGCAGGCAGGCGGCACGCGGGTGGCTTTACGCTTGATCTTCCTGGAGCGCTTCATCTTTGTTTGGTTTTGTCTATTTCTTCTTCTTTCTCTACGGCAGGTCTCATGGTCCTGGCATGCTATTCGGCGCTGTCTTGGGTTTCTTGCGCGCGTCCTGGAACGTGGTCATGCCCTGGCCCGAGCCCACGACACCCACGCGACCACCAACAGTCTCGGGGGATGCAAAGATGCTCGTGCCGCGCTTCGAGAGCACGCCGCTCGCGCCTTTCACCTTCTTCTTCTGCGCCTTGTGCTGGAACGACTTCCAGTCGTTCTGCTTGAGATTGCGCTCGTTGTCGATCGTCTTGTGGCGGTTCAGCGACTTGATCGCGCGCAGTCGCTTGCGTTTGCGCTCTTTTTCGGCCTCCGAGTCGGTGGGCAGGATCTGCAGGTTCTCCGGCACTTTGATCGGCTTCTCAATCACGGCAACGAAGGGCTTGGACGGGGCTTTGCTAGCAGTAGTGGAGCTGGTCTTTGCTGTTGCTGTCGTTGTAGCGGTGCCCGTCGTAGCCCCAACAGCGCCAGCAATAGGGGCCAGCGCGCGCATGTACTCGTAGGGCACTACTTCCGAGTTGCCGTAGCCGTCAAAGAGCACCTGGAAGCCGAAATCTGTGACTTGCGTCACCGCGCAAGTGTAAAACTGGCTGTCGACGTAGTACTTGGCTTCGCACTGGAAGCCCACGCCGATCATGTGCTTTGGGGGCAGTGCACCTGCCAGCGGGATCTGCGGTACTGCGGGCACCGCGCGCAGAGAATCTTCTGAGAGCTCGTCCTTGTTGCCAAAGCCCAGGTAGTGCACGTTGAAAGTGTTGTTCGATGTGACCGACTCGATGTACGCCGGGTACCACACACCCTTGGACTGCGCCTCGACGATTGTGCCCGGCGAGAAGCGCAGCTCTACACATAGATGAACACAATGGTATTAGCGTACGCTGGTGCATGATTTTGAATTGCAAGTGGATACACACCGAGCTCTGGGTCGACGTTGCTCTGGCCCTTGTAATGTGCTGCTGCTGCTTGTGGAGGCTGCTCGTCATTGCCATTGAGCTTCAGATCGATCTACAGAGCAAAACGCGATATACACACAGTGTCAGTAACAGTGTGTTGTCCTCAGAAAAGAAGAAGAAGAAAGAAGAGAAGAGATGCAAAGTGGGCGTGCTCATTGCTTACCATTTCCTTCGTGAGGCGGATCACTTCGACGAGGTCGCGCGCGATACCCAGGAACTCCGCGTTCTGCGGGTCGCTCTCCAGCAGCTCGTGGATGCTCTCCAGCTGCTGCGTGAACGTCTGCAGTCGCGTCTGGAGCTCGTCCAGCGCCACATCCGTGCTCGCCATGTCTCCGTTCGTTCCTTTCTTCCTGCCTGCCTTTGCTGTGCCGCTTTATTTTTCTTTTGAGGTGCTTTTCCAAAATTACGTTTTTGTGCTCATTCTTCCAAAAATTCGATTTCTGCCCATACTTTTGCAAACCTCGAAAAAGTAATCTCATTCTTCGCAGAAGCCTGATGCATTACCTGAGCAAGCTAAAATCATGTCTCTTCTAGGACATTCTACTTATAGCCTACCCTAAGCCCACGATTTACACCTTTTTTAGCACTTTCAAACAGCAAATGGCTCGGAAAAGGCTTTAAAAGGGTTAAGTTGCGCGCTTAAGTCCGAAAACGCGCTCACATCCTTTCCGAGCCGTTTTCCTCGTTTTGCTGTGAAAGGTGTGAACCTGAGCCCTACCAGGGGTAGATGTGCTACTGGTAGGGAAAACTTGAATATAGCCTATGTGAAGTGTGAATAATAGGCGAAACAGTCATGCCCCTATACGAAAATAGTGAAGAAACGATTTCACGCATTTACATGGGCTTCCCTATGTTAAGGACGATAACGGTTCGTGATAGAACTTTCAGGTGTTACCTTTCGTCGTCCTACTTCATCATTCCCTGCATTCGGTAGCCGACGAACCCAGATTGATGGACATCATACACCAAAATTCATTCTCGACCAACTTCAAAAGGCAACATGTATATCAAAGCAGCAGTTATACTGTAGTTTCTCTGTCCAATAAATATCTGCGGCGGAAATAGTAGTTGGACGCTCGTTCGAAATCTCTGCTCGACCCGTACGAGAAAGCCCCACGGTAACTTGCTTGCAACTCGGAACCCTAATCAAGAAGCATCCATCACCAACCACAACCACTCGCTCGCTCGCCCGCTTGTTTACAAATTCGACGTGTCCATGGCGTCGATCGACATGGTCACCTCGTCCGACTTGCGCTCGAGGATGCTGATCGAAGACGCCGAGTTGCGTCTCGACTTTGGTTCAATCACATTATTGATGTTCACAAAGTGGTTCAGCCCCGGGTTCTCATTCATGACCGGCTCCTTCTGCTCCAAGTCGCTGTCGTTGTTCTCGTCGTCGCTGTCGTCGTCGTCGCCGCCGCCCTGAACGCCCGCGTACGAGAGACCGTCAAAGGCTTCTTCGTCGAGATCGTCCGAGATTCGCCCCATCAGAGACGAGAAGTTGCCGATCATGGCTTGCGATAAGCTCATGTCGGACGAGATTCCACGCGAACTTGGCGTCGCGCTTGTACCCGCCGAAGAAGGAATGATGAAGGAAGACGACCCGATGAAAGACTGAGACGGGCGACTTGACGGCACGCCGAACGACGGAAGGTACTCGCCGCCGCCGCGGTCGCTGTTCATGCTCATACTCTGCGTGCTCAGTCTTCTCCGGCGAACGCTTCCTGGGAATCCATTCGCGCTCGGGTATGTATTGAGCAGAGAGTGGCTGCTGCTGACCGAGATGAAGCTGTCGTGGACACCGCTTCTCTCGTCCATGTCCCCACGACTGCTACCAGCGTAACTGGATTGCTGGTCCATGTTGCTAAACTTCGGCAGTTGGTAGTTGTCGACCGTGATGCCGTACACTTCTTCTCGCAGTGAATCAAGTAGACGTTCAAATGACTTCTCAAAGCCCATCATATCACCCTTGCTAAAGAAATGGTAGAAATCGCTTCGTGAGAGACTATACTTCATGTCGAGTCCAAAGTCGAGGCGGTTCACGACCACCGGCATGATCCGCTTGCCCTTGTCCTCTGCGAACGCGAGCTGGTCCTTCACGAGTTGGCTCGTCAGTGTTTTCTCCGACAGCACAACGACGAACGCCGAGCATTTCAAAATCGCCTCTTTCGCTTCCAGGATGCGTCGAGACATGCCGTCGTCCGATGGCCCAGACGAAGAAGAACGCTCGCTCTCTTCGTTACCTTCATCGATCTTCGATGGAAGCTTCTGGAGACGATTACGGTGGTCGAGGTAGCATCGGAATCCGCCGTCACGACACAAGTCGATGCACAATTTCTTCACAAACCGCCCGTGGTGGTCACCATGACAGATGAAAACAAACTGCTCGCCACCCGCAGTAGCGCTCTCCAACTCTTGAAATGTTTCCAGGATACTCCCACTGGTTTCGCGGATATCCTGCAGCGTCGTCGTGCTGTTGTTGTTTCCAGTCGACGCGGAGGAAGAGGAAGTATCTCCAGGCTGCTCAGGACGGTGAAAGTAGTAGCCGCCTTTGTCGAGCACGATGCTGTTGGATATGATGTTGGAGCTCCCAGTGTCTGCAAAGTCGTCGTTCATGCTGCTCGCGCTGCTGACACGACTCAAACCGCCGCCACCCATGTCGAAATTGTTGTATCCGCCACCAACGTCTCGCCCGCTGCCGATATTTTTCCTCGAGCCACCATTTCTGACAGACCGCTGCGCTCTGTGCGCGCCAAGGTTCGTGAAATCGTGCACACTTCTGCTGCTTCCAGCAATCTCGAGAGCACCATAGATGCCGCCTCCAGTGATAGATCGCACGCTGTCGTAGATGCTGTTGTTCATCGTTGTGTCCGCTAATGAGCGCTCATCGAATTGCATGGTATTGAACAGGTTCGTACCGTTCGAGCTCGCTGCCGAGTGGGTCTTGAGTAGACCGCCATGCGAGCGAGCGTTCGCTGACGAGTGCGTGCTTTGGTTGTTCGTCGTGTCGGTCCCAGCACGGCGGATGATCTTGCGCATGTTGTCTTCTTTCCGCTTCTCGATCTCATCGCGCAGACCGTCCAAAAGAATCCGCACTTGCTTCTTGTACGCATCTTCGTCGTACTCGTACAGAATCTCCTTCTCGTTGGCTTTCTCGATGGTCGTGATCGCAGGTTCGAACGGGATGATCTGGCGCGTGTACAAATAAACCTGCAGCTCCTCCGAGATCTTGGCGTTCTCGGTGGAAATCGCCAAGATCGGCGTCCCAACCTGTTTCGCGAGCGCCAACTCTTTCAGACACCACTCAGACTGCGAGTAATCGTCCGTGATCACACAGAGCACGACTGCCGCATTCGTGATCCCGCGCGCGATCTCTTCTCGCCACACAGCGCCTCCTCCGATTCCGCTCGGGTCCATCAGATCTAACCACGTGGTCACATTCGAGTCCTCCAAACTTTTCCGCAGTTTCAGCGCGAATTCCGTATGCGAGTGAGTATAACTGATCATCACATCGCGCGTCCCTGCTGCTCGCTTGATCTCAAACTGCAAGCGTGTTGACGTGGTGCAGTCGATTGGACGAAACCCGTCGTTGTTGGTGCGCATGATGTCGCCACCAAGACTGAGAATCGCAAGCGCAGTCTGTTGATCGTCAAGCTTGACTGCGATGTGAAGAGCCGTGTCGCCAGTCGAGCGCAGCTGGTGGTTGATGTCGCCGCCGCGACTTGTAATTGCCTTGAACATGTCGGCAGTGGTGCCGCCAGCGCACGCAGCACACAGGATCGGAGTCATATCGCTGTCATCAACAATGTTCGGGTCGGCACCATGAGCGAGAAGAACATGCACAACATCGAGACGGTTCACACGTGCTGCCCAGTGCAACGGGGTTCTACCGCGCGCATCCTGAGCGTTTGCATCGGCCTTCGAAGCCAGCAGCAGCTCGACCGCATCCACTGCTCCGTTGACCGCAGCCCAGTGCAGTGGTGTGCGCTTGTTCAAACCAATGTACCCAAGCTCGCCGAGGCAGTCGGGGTCCACTTTCTTTCTCAGGAAATACCTGATCTTGTTCGTGTCGTTCATCGCAGCGACTGTGTGCAACGGCGTGAGCGCGACGTCGCCTCCCCAGTCTTCCAGCACCTGTGCGACAGCGTAGTTATGTCGCAAGTATGCCAGCTGAAGCACTGTGATCGTGTTCATGTGGCCTGGATCCGGGATCGCGAGGTGATTTGCTCCAGCGATCAGAAGCTCGCGCACAATGTCCGGGTGGTCAGCTAGAAAGATCGGAGGCAAACGACTCTCGTACCTGTAGGTCGACTTGGAACACAGGTTCACGTCCGCTCCGTGCTCCAGCAGCCAGCGAACTGCATCCACTCGTCCCGTGGAGACTGCGCAGTGCAGCGGCGTCACAAGCGTCGTCTTGAAAATCGAAGAGTGTGTTTCTTCAGCTGAGACGACGGGCTTGCGAATGAAATAACTCGCCAAGTACCAGAAGAGGTCGCCCGTGGAGAAGCGCACGCGGGACACTTTGTCGTACGCGTTCACAGCAAACCTCGCGCGGTAGAGCAGCTCCATCGCCGCGATGTTACCCTGGTACGCCGCAACGTGCATCGGGTTCTTCTTCGCAAAGCCAAACATCCACAGCGCCATCTTCGCATCCGGGTACAGTTCTTTCGCGAAATCTGGTCCCAGCGTAGCCTTTGCGATACGCAGCGAGCGTCGAAGCAACCGCAAGTCTCCAAGCTGAGCACCGCGAAAGAGCCGTTTCTTGATATCTGTCACGATAGCCGACCGCTTTGGAGGTGGAAGAGCAGCAGACGCCGCCGTGCCGTCGGTACCTGCCTTCAGGTGTTGCCGCAGTTGATGCTGCTGGCGCCGTCGCAGCTTGGAGCGCAGCATGTGTGCCTTGATGTCGCCCGTCTGGTCGCTCTCTTTGAACGCACCAAGCTGCATCTTCAGGTGCTCGCGGAAGCGCGCAAAGTATCGGATCTGCATGAACGTGATCCAGTAGATGAACATCGCCCCCGCGCAGAAGAGGTACGCCGCCGAGTGGCCATTGCACTCCTTGAACAGTCTCCCGCTTGTTAGAAAGAAGAGAAACATCACAGCGATCGAGCCTGTGTACAGGAACATGATTACACCCGTGACTTCGCAGAACTGCAAGAAAAACGTGCGCTTGACCTTCTGTAGTCGCCCAGCGTTGTCGATGCGCTGCTCGCGCTTGAACGGCTCAAAGACGCGGAACCCCGACGCTGGGAGCCCAAGGATGATTGACGCCGGGAACAAATGGTACATGAGCGCTGCGAGCGCCACGGTTGGTCTGCAGCCCTGGTCTCGAGAGAACACGCGGTGGATGGGGTTCTGCACATACAAGCTGCCGTCTTCAAACTCTTCGTCGCGCTTGTACCCATAGTAGAACACGAGCCCGACCACGTCGAGCACGACGATGATCTCGACGATGCGCACGAGGCGGATCGCAAAGTACGAGTTCAGCTTGAACTTGCCGTTGAGGTACTTTCTTGGCAGCGGCTTTTGCGGCTGCTGGGACATCGCATTGAACTGCACGGTCATGTGCTCTGGCGCCACGACCTGGCTCTTGTGCATGCTGCGCAGCGTCTCCTCCACGTAACTCACGGCAGTAGCGCGCTCGTTGCTTGCGCCATATTCGTTCTGGTCGTACACGTTAAAGCTGGGCTTGTACTGAGAGTGGCTGGCGGTTCCTGTCGCTGTGAGGCGGTGGTTCACTCCGCCACCCCCGCCATGCCCGCCGTCGAGACGGGGCCGCCGCGACGGCATCGGCTGCAGCTCGTACTCGAACTCGTGCGTGAGGTCGACGTCGTGCGCCGTGTCCGTGCCTGTAGACGACGCCTGCGAGACACGCGACACGCGGCTGCTGCTGTCGCTGTTGAACGTCTCCTGCTTGGTCAGCTCATGCTGCTGATAGGGCTTGCTGGTGCCGTCAACAGCACCCGCCGCGCCGGGCGGCGTGCTCAGCTTCGAGTAGCTCGTGCGCGCTTTCTGCTCCATTCACCCTAGCTTGGATACCTAACCAATCACGCTCTCTCGTACACAGCAAGAATGCGGAAATGGATAGGACGCCTCGCTCTTGTATAAGCAGCAAGAGAGACGGAGTGATGGCGCTAAAGAGAGAAGGCAAATAACAGACAGATGAGCACACGGCTGGCGGATCGTATCGCGCCGGGCGCGTGGTCGGGACTGCTTCGCTTCGCTTCTTCGTTCGCTCGCTCGCCCCACAGACACAGAGACACTCGAGTGTCCTTGAGCGCAGCTTTCCTCCCACTCACTCGCTCGCTCGCCCGCGCGGTGGTCTCTTTTTCGCTTGTGGGGCAAGACAGTCAGTCAACCAGACTGTCAGCGCGGTCGTCAGTCGTAAAAATGGCGCCACCAGGCCCAGGATGTGCGGAAGGAATTAGTGACGATTTATAGCCAATGGGAGGGTGAGAAGCACGCGTGGGTGAACGGTAAATTACATATTGCCCCACATTTGCGGTGCTTCTGACGAGAAATTGTTTCTGCCAAATGGCCCTGATATAAAAGAGGATAAAACAACAGTTTGGCACGTGAAGGTTGTGTCGATAGCGAGGATCCCGTTCTAAAAAATCTTGGTAAAACCTGGTTCTGCAGCAAAGAGTGAGTGCCTTCGCGGTTGTGAATAGATCCATATTCTGCAGAAACGATGGAGAGATAAATAGTTTGGTAAACTATCACACTCATACAATAGAATACGCTTGATGAGATGAGAAAAGGAGATGCCGGTGGCAGGCAGGCAGATGGGTGGGAAATTCGACACGCCGCTTTTATTTAACTGACGCGCGGTCTGGTTGTGTTAAGGTTGAGCCTGGTTGGTTTTGGTTGAGAGGTGGGACGTACAGTATAAACTTGAAACGAGTGCAGCGAGGCGAGGCGTCACCACACCCTTTTCTTTTCGAAGCATTCAAAATGAGTTGTTTCCCCCCGATTTATTCATTTAGAATCCGTCAAAAAACGATCCTAAAAATACCAAAAAAAGTCACAACAAAAGCCAAAGCAGCAAATGCGTCGAGATCCGCACTTTTAATCGAAATGTGATTTGTATCTGGTTTTTGTTCTCTGCGAGACGATCACCATTATTTCAAGGTGATCGTGTGGCCCACTCCAGTCAGTCCAGATCCCATAGAATACCACCCAGACAAGCGCTCCTGTCAACACTAAGCGCTCAATTTTGTATACGGTTCTTTCAACTTGGTGGTTGTGCAGCCAATGTTTTTTTCGTTCATGTTGACTTTCGTTAAACTTTGTCCAAAAATATTGTGTAATGTAGGTACATATTGCGTTCCGGCAAAGCCAGCTATAAGAGTACACACACCAACGACATATGCTGTATCTATCTACTCAATGAGCATGTGTCGTAGCGCAATATCTTTGTCGACCTAGAGAACGTTTGCTGCGCGAACGTCTGCAGTCACGTCAGGAGCGCGCGATGATGGCTCTATCCCACTTCAGGTTCAAAGACCTCCTCAAATACAAAATGGAGAACGTGAAGTGCGATCTCGGAGCCAGTGCCATCTACGAATGTCATTCGTGTCGCCTTACTCAGGACTGAGACACCAACGCCAGTAAGAACATCTTCATGAAGAACGTCAGTCACTTGCTACGGTATGCGAGACGCCATGTTCGCTGCGTTCATTGACTTTCGACAGGATTATGCTAACCATCAGAACATCTCTCCCTATCATCTCGAGCCGCTTGAATGCGAAGCGCAGCACTCGGTTCACCACGCGCGCATGCATCGATCGGTTCAAAATATACTGCTGAAATGGCTGCCGCAACCTGCAAGTAAACCCAGTCAAGCGGACTTCTCTTTGCCACCAACTGGTGGTACTGCTCCAGTTCCATTGCCAACTGCGCCAACTCCAGCTCCAGCACCTGCCTCTGGGGAGTCATCCATTGGGAGATCCGGAACCTGAAAAATGGAGCAGAGCACTGACACGAACGTGCGTAGGATCACTGCCGCACCGCAGAGGATCACCCCGTAGACCAGGTACACATCCACGAGGTACGTCTTGTACAGCGGCTGCGTGTTCTTCATTGGCAGCAGAAAGCTTGGGCCAAACTCCACGACCGACGCGACAAAGTCCGCAGCGCGCTCTGCTCCACCTCCAGCACGGATAAGCTCTCCGGAATGCATGGCGCAGGCTCGAAAGTCGCGCTCATCGAGCAGTTTCTCCACTGCGAGCTGCACGTTCTGTTCAGTGAACGTCTGGGAATCCAAGAGCAGCCCTGCACCAGCGCGAACAACAGTGCCAACGCCTTCCAGCTGTGTATCAAGAAACGATGGCCAGGACGGGACCAGTCAGTGTACGTGCAAGGCAAATTTGTAAAACCACAAACTACACACGCATTGACAACAGAAAGCATGAAAACGCACCTGCTCAGCGGAGAACGGGATGCCGAGGATTGGGATGCCGCTGACGAGCGCTTCTTGGATCGACTGGAACTCGCCCGCGGTGATGAGCACTGAGACCGGCGAGTGGGTCATGAGCATCGCTTCGTCGACATCATCGCCCACGAAGAACAGTGACGTGCGCGATCGCGAGCGGAGATCAAAAGCTGCCTGCTCCTGCAAACTGATCTTCCACACTAGACGCGCGTCGACAGCCTCCAACCCATCGATCTGCAGTCATACACATTCATGGAGAATGTGAGAACAATAGTCACGCGGACAAGAAGACATAACAAAGTTTCCTCACCAGTGTGGCCACAAAGTGCGGCGAGAGCGGGATGTCGGTCTGGAAACTGATGAGCACGATGGGTCTCGCGGTCACGTCGAGCGCAAGCCACGACATGTACTCGAGTGGCAAGTGCGCGTCCGCCTCCTGCAGTCTTCGCGAACGCAGCACACCGATTACCTGGAATTGCGGCGCGATCGGCCGCGCAAAGTCGAGTCCAAACACCGAGTTGACGAGCACAAGCTGCTGCCCGTAGGCGTGCAGTTTGCTGTCGATGTCCACGAGTCCGTGCTCGCGGCGCACTTGGTTGATCTCCTTGTACACCTGCACCATCACCAGCCGGAACCGGAGTCGATAGTAGCTGTTCAAGCAGCGCTCGAGCACACTTGTGGTCTATTGTAAATCGACGACCAGATCAGACACATACGTACGAGTTAGTACACACTTCTAAGTCATGTAGCTATGGTGGGGATGAATGATTTGATACTGGCAACATAAAGCAATTCCAAGCGTTCTTACGTGCATGGAAAAATTCGAGAATGGCGCTGGGATGTACGCTGGCGGCGAGTCCATGTCAAGCAGCAAGTGCGGGTCGTTCACGACGTACGGAAGCTGTAGCGCGTGGCACGCGTCCAGCCCGGCAAAAGTGTACCGGTCGACAATTACGAGGTTCGGGCGGTCGTCCTCGAGGTTCTCCATCAACGCGCCAAACATCGGGCGCTGGAATGACGCGTAGTACCGGAGCGTCGCCGCGTAGCTCTCGTAGACGCCGATTGTGGACAATTCCTCTAGCTCGAGGTAGTTGCCTCGGCCCTTCCCGACAATGTTGCCCAGCGAGATGAACTCCAGGCGCTCGATGTCGCTCACCCACTGACGACAGTTCTATAGTAGTAGTCGGAACCAGCAAGAGTGAGCAAGCTAACATGAGATACACACACCCATAGCTAGGCTAGGGCGTTGGAGAGGAGATCAACGAACCTCTGGCAGCGCAAATCCGACGCGATAGCCTCGATAGAGCAATTCCTCTGCGAGGTGCTTGAGCGGGAGCACTTTGTCGAGCACGGGGATGCTCACGAGCACGATGTACCACTCGCTAGGCGCTCGGAATGAGCGATCGCTGCCTCCGACGTTGAGATCATCGCTGGAGCTGCTGCTGGCTACAGCACTCGCACGAGCGATACAGAAAAGCAAGCTCACAGCGAGAATGAACCACGAGTTGAGCTTCCAGAGCAATTGCAATCGCGAGAGAAGCGAGGCTGATCGTGGTGCCGCATTCGAACTCGGACGCTGCTGTTGTTGAAGCTGTTGTTGCTGTTGCTGCTGGAGCTTGACACCACTACTAAGACCAATGTTGTTGTTGTTGTTGTTGTTGAAGCTACTGCTGGCTTTCGCGAGCTTGTTCGCCGCCGTGGGCGAGCGCGTCAACTGCACAAGGTGGATGCGCATCGACGCAAACGGCTGCACATCCAGCGAGCGCAGCACGCTCACGCTGCGCTGCTTCACCTGCCGATCTTCCGCAGTAAAGGCACTCGAGTCCGCTGCTACGTCACCACCATTAGTGCAGTCGACGTGACTGCCCAAGGTGGCAGCTACGGTCATCATATCGACCAGCTTGAAACACAAAGTGAGGACGCACAATAGCACTCACTCTCCGAGTTGCTCTTTCTGCGCCACCTCTGTCCGACGAGGTGTTCACGCGTCCAGAGACTCTCTGCAAATTCCAAAACCACCGCCGCCGCGTCCGCCGCTTGACAACTCACTCGTTGGATCGCTTTTTACTGCTGCACTCCCCCTTTTCGGGTGTCACAGTGGCTCTACACGGACAGTCAGCAAACACACACAAAGCTACAGTCAGTACACACACACACGCACACAGGTAGAGCTGTAGAGCTACACAGAGAGGCACACGTTCACCAACCCGTTCAGATGCGGTTTGCTCGTTTGTGTTTGTGCCGCCGCGTGCGCTTTCGATGCCTGTTGTTGCTGTTGGTGCCCCAAGCCAAGCGCTTGCTTCGTGTAACAAACACAATCAATCAGTCAGTCAGTCGCACCCGCTTGATCGCACTCCCGGTAAAGTGCGATATATCTCCCGTTAAAGTGCGATTCAGGTGCAACCTCATTACGTACTGTATACACGGTAATAACACGGCACAATTGTTGTAATGTGTAGCTGGTGTTGTGATGTAAACTGTACGAATGTGTGAAAATATTGACCGATATATGGTAGCGACAGACTTCAACAGCACCAGACTGGAGTGACTTGTAAAGCCAAGCGAAGCGTAAGTGTGGTGTCACAACTGCCGTGACCTGAGCGACAGCTTGCGGACCACTTGCTGCGACTTTGACAGCAGGGCGAGCTCCGAACACCCTGCGGCGTCTTTCGTGCTCGGCCGCGAGATATGCAGCCTAAAGCCCAGGCTCTGACCGAAAAAAAAGAAGGCAACTAGCAACTACAGCACTTATTCGCGGACCGCACAGGTCGGTTTTAGATCACGGGGGCTGCAGGGCGTCACGATCGATGAGTGAATTTGCTACGAGAGCGCAACGCAACATTCAGCGCTGTCCACATTGGCGAGACAGATACTCAAAATCTGTACCCATCTCAGGGTGTTGCGCGAATGTAACCCACCCAGGAAATCCTTTTCTATTGAGGTTGCGCGAATGTAACCCAAGCAAGAAAATCCTTTTCTCTTCCAAGGCGTCACACAACACAAGCAAAAGCGCGCGGGCTTTGAAGAAGAGCGGAAGGAAGGAAGGAAGGAAGGAAGCGAGTGCGAGTGCGTGAGACTCAAGGCACCAGACGCCCAGCACAGAGACAGAGACCCGCACACACAGAGAGACTCAAAGGGAGACGCGCGGGATGAAGAAGCTGGTGATCAAGCCGTACCGCCAGAACATGGGCATGGACCTGGCGCGCGCGCAGGAGATCTGGGAGTCGCTGCGCAAGGCGATCGACGAGATTTTCTCGCACAACGCGAGTCTGCTCTCGTTCGAAGAGCTGTACCGGTGCGTCTGTAGTATGCTACATGTATGCATTTGTATGCGTACCTTAAAGAGGGGGTCATGAGGGCTTGCGTGTACTGACTGTGCGCTTGTTTGCGTGTATATTTGTGTTGTTGATGGAATCTTCTGCAGAAATTCGTACAATCTGGTGCTGCACAAGCATGGGGACCTACTTTACAACGGCGTGATCGGCGTAATCACAGAGCGGCTGTCGAAGATCGCGCAGGAGATCAGCGCCGTGTCGGACGACTTGCTGCTCGTGGTGTTGAATCAGAAGTGGACGGACCACCAGGTCATCATGACCATGGTGCGCGACATCCTCATGTACATGGTACGTCCGTCACCTTCTCAAACTGACAGATTACAAAAAAGGGATGACAGCTTGCGGAAATAACACAATCGCACCGCGCAAATTGATTGCATTCTAGGACCGAACGTACGTGAACCAGAAGCGCAGGCATCCGATCTACGACAGCGGACTGTACATTTTCCGCGACACGATCGCGCGGAGCCCGGGGATCCGCGAGCGACTACGCGGTTTGCTGCTGCGCAACATTGAACTTGAGCGTAATGGCGAGCTCATCGACCGCAGTCTCGTCAAGAGCATTCTACGCATGCTCGTGGACCTCGGTGTGCACTCGAACATCGTGTACGAAGACGACTTTGAGTGCTACTTCCTCGAGCGTACGCTGGACTTCTACCGCGCGGAAGCACAGGTGACGCTGGACCACGCGACATGTCCCGAGTACCTTATCAAGGCAGAGAAGCGACTGCTTGAAGAGGCGAACCGCGTGACGCACTACTTGAACCTGTCAACCGAGCACAAACTCAAGATGATCGTCGAGACGCAGCTGATCAAGAACCAGGCGAAAGCGCTCGTGGACATGGAGAATTCTGGCTGCATCGCGATGTTCCGCGACACGAAAGTGGACGCACTGCGCAGGATGTACACGCTCTTCCGTCGCGTGCCAAGCACGCTGAACGACATCAGTGACTGTGTGCTCCAGTACATCAAGTCCCAGGGCGAAGGGTTCGTGAAGACCCAGTCGAACCCAGAGACAGCACTGGACGCAGCGCAATTCGTTGAGAACTTGCTCGCACTGCGCGAGAAGTTCGTGTATTTCCTGTCCGAGTGCTTCTTCGACGACCCGCAGTTCCACAAGAGCATCAAGCAGGGCTTTGAGGGCTTCATGAACACAAACACGATCTGCGCAGGGTACCTCGCGCAGTACATTGACGAGCTGCTGCGGTCGAAAAGCCGCTTCGAAGAAGAGTTGGACACGCGTGTCGCCCAAGTGATTGCTTTGTTCCGGTACTTGCAAGACAAGGACGTGTTCGAAGAGTTCTACAAGACGCTGCTGGCGAAACGCTTGCTCAACAGCAAGGGCACGTCGGACGAAGCCGAGAAGATTGTGATCTCCAAGCTGAAAGCGGAGTGCGGTTACCAGTTTACGTCGAAGCTCGAAGGCATGTTCAAGGACATGAGCATCTCGAAGGATCTCATGGAAATGTACCGCAAAGTTGTCACGGACACGACCGCTGCGGCGGCCAGTACTGCAAGTTTCAGCAGATCCAGTGGTGGTGCTGTTCAGCTGTACCAAGCGACAGATTCAGCCGCGCTGGTACCGACACTGAGCGTGCAGGTGCTGACGAGCGGCTTTTGGCCGACAGAGATGGCGCCAATGTGCACGCTGCCCATCGAGATGACGAAGATGGCGCAGTCGTTCGAGACTTTCTACTGCGCGCGACACAATGGACGCAAACTCACGTGGATGCCGAACATGGGCTCAGTGGACGTTCGCGCTGCGTTCTCTGGGGGCGTGGAAGACGGCAAGCAACGCCATGAGCTGAGTGTGTCGACGTACCAGGCTGTGATTCTGATGCTCTTCAACCAGCGCCAGAGCTGGCGATTCAAGGAGATCGCCGAGTGGACGCACATCGAGTCGAATGATCTCAAGCGCCACTTAATCTCGCTTTGCACGCCAAAATACAAGATCCTGATCAAGAGCTCCAAGGGAAAGCGCATCGATGAAGAAGAGGACGTGTTCACGGTCAACGACGCGTACAAATCGAAGCTCCACCGCGTGCGCATCCCGCTGGTGTCGCAGAAAGAGTCGTCGCTGCTCCCAGCTCTCGCGGGTCTCATGTCGAATGGCATGAACAACTCTGCAGACGCGCTGCCACCGACAGTGCAGGAAGACCGAAAGCATTTAGTCGAAGCCGCGATTGTGCGCATCATGAAGACGCGCAAGCAGATGCAGCACAACCAGCTGATCGCCGAAGTGACGCGCCAGATGAGCGGGCGCTTCACGCCAGCGCCGCAATTGATCAAGTTGCGCATCGAGAGTCTGATCGAGCGCGAGTACCTCCAACGAAGTGCCGCAGACCGACGCCTGTACAACTATTTAGCATAATCGCCGCAGTTTCGACACAAAAATGGAGAAAGGAGAGGAGGCAAGCTAGCAGCAGACAACACCAGCAACTGCAGCAGTATTAACACGAGGAGATTGAGCATGCGATGCCATCCATGCATCGCGGCTGTTTGGCCGCCTGATCGCGAGTATCCTTTGTAGATGAGCGACGACGAAGGCAGGCACTGCGTCGGCGCTTTCTAGGTTCTCTTCATTCTTTGCGAGGTCTTTTTTCATTCATGCTTTCTTTGAATACGAGCAAGAGTTGCCCCAAGGTTTGTCTTCGAGAACTAAAGTGTTGTGCGCCGGTGATATCTAATTGAGAGACCAGATAACAGAGTCAACGGATGCACGGAGGTCATAAACGAAGTACTGCAATCCTGGACGCATGGCTTTGGATTCTTTTTGCGTTTACATCAAACCGTCGACTATTAGTACCATTTACTTCTCTATTTCTTCACTCCAGCGCACAAATACAATGGGATCTCAATCTCCATAGAGGCTGCTGTTCTACGCTTCTCGTCGGCTGAAATCACGAGAAAAACATCAACAAGCAGCGCTTCCCTCTTTGCCTGGCCCGAACAACTTACTTGACTGTGGTGCACTGGTTAAGCTTGAGCGACGCAGTGTACGATGACTTCTGACCGCCGATCGACGTCACGGTCACTGGCACCTTGTTCATGTTCACGGCGCCGTTCGCATTCACGTAGTAGAACGCAGTCGTGCCGATCATAGTTCCCTTCTGACCGGCGATCGTCATCGCGCTCACACCATCGCGTACGTTCGCAGCCTGCACCGCGAGCCAGTAGTTGTTGCTACCTTCTTTGAGGCAGAGCGCAGGCTTGGGACTTGGGCACGCCACAAAGTCCCACGTGATCTTCTCAATACCTGGGGTCTTGCCCGTCACCGCGGTCCACAGGTTGCCGCTCAGGTCGAGGTTGTTTTGGCCGCACTCGTTGCACAGGTCGGCAACGAACGCCGTGACTGTGGCCTTGGCTCCCTTGATGGAGATGCATCGGCCGCAGGCGTTG
>JAADVO010000201.1:0-45043 GCA_023335655.1 Globisporangium spiculum | reverse complement strand
CAATGGTGCGTACTCTTATCACTGGACTCTTGAATGATGAAGTGATAGACTGACGGACAACTGGCTAACGGATCTGTGCTGTTCACATTTAATCTCACTACCGCAAGGCTGCGATTTCACTTTCCAGTTCCAGTGGGTGTACTCAGAGCAGTAATTACTTGACATCGACAACTTTGGCTTGAGTGTGTGTGTGTGTGTGTGTGTGTGTGTGTGACTATCAACCATTATAGATTAGAAGCATTAAAGCAACTTAACATTGAAGCACTGGTAGCACGCTTCTCGAGCTTTATCAACGTGCACGTGTCGTAGCTCTTATTCCGCGCTGAATGGCGCCAACTGCGCGAGTTCCTCAAGGATTCTTGCAGCGCTCTCCTCGGGGTTCTCAAGTACCATCAAGTGCGACGCGCCCGGAATCGGAACTGCGAGTCGGTATATGTGCGGGTGATTCTCTGTCATTGGCGCGAAGAACGGCCGCGCAAACAAGTGCGAGCGTTTTCCACTTTGGAGGGAAATGGTGCACTTTGGCGCGCAGATCTCGTCTTCGGACAGGTGCAACGCTCTACCACAGTACAGAGAGGCTTCAATGTGCGGATGAATTGCCAAAACGATCGGACCATCGGCTTCTTCTTCGGGCACGAGTGCGCCTTTCAAGTACGCAGCCAAGCACTTGCGATCCCAGGCTGCAAAGTTGCGGTAACTTTCAAAATATTCGACGGCAGCCTCTCGCGATTCCCACTTCGTCTCGCGTTTCAGCGCCACCGCGACGAGGAAAGAAGCGAGCTTTTCGTCGTGAGGTGAGTGTACACCGTAGATTGGCTCGAAGAGCACGAGCCCGTCAAAGGTGCCTGGATGCTGCACCTCAGTCAGCCACATTGAAGCAGCCCCCATCGAGTGCCCGATGCCGATGAGCTTGGTCTTGGTGATCTTGTTTTCTTTTTGCTTTCGGCGCAGCTTCTGGATCTGCGCGTACACTGCCTCGGATCCCCATTCGCGCCACGCACTCGCTGGATGCACAACGCGAGGTGTCTGAGGGTCTTTGGCATACACTTGAGGCGCGACCGAGTTGTCATTTTTGCTTCCATGGTAGGGAAAGTCGAACGTCACGATCTCGGTCGGCACTTGCTGAAGGAGCTTGGATTCTTGCAGGCGACGCACGATTGGCTCCCAGATCTGCTTGCAGAAGCTACCGCCGTGCGCGAACAGCAACGTCACTTGCGGTGCGGTTCCAATGCCTGGTAAGGAGGTTGGTGGGATCGACGTGGGCGCTTGCTGGCTCATTGTTGCGGCGTGCTCTGTTTCTTCTTGCGCTTTATTTGATTGTTCTCTCTTGATGCTGGTATGTGAAGGGAGGGGGTCAATGACACGCCTCGTTCAAGTAAATGCTCTTAACGGATGCACATGTTGGTTACTCTTATTTCACTGCTTTTATTATGGATCATCATCAATCGCGCTGATGATGAGGCACATTACTGTATACTTGATTGAAGTTTCACAATATACTCCTGGAACTTGAAGATCAGATCGTACTTAAACGAGTTAGTCAACGTTAAACAGCGCCTGCCTTTGATTGTCACGTCAGAGTCAGATTTCCGACCCGACGATGGCCAAAACGACCCAAAGAAAGTCAAAGCGGTCCCACTCATCCCACTCATCATCACAAACGTCCACGCAGCAACAACTTAAGCAGCGCTTGGAGCGCATTCACTGATACGCAATCGCCGCCATTGTTCAAGCCGCTCCATTCTCGACAAGCAATTGCAATGACTCTTCCCGCTCAGACG
Source organism: Globisporangium spiculum (assembly GCA_023335655.1). Lineage (NCBI taxonomy): Eukaryota > Oomycota > Peronosporomycetes > Pythiales > Pythiaceae > Globisporangium > Globisporangium spiculum. The sequence continues at coordinate 43,262 of JAADVO010000201.1, read as the reverse complement.
TTTCTCTTCGCGCACGGCGGCGGCTTCTGCCAGCAGGTGTGGAAGCCCGTGATCCGCCGCATTCAGCAGCAGCGGCCGCTCCTGACACAGCAGTCCAAGTTCGTCACGTTCGACTTTCCCTACCACGGCCCCAAGCGCGACGAGTCCGTTACGCCGCGCGTGTTCTACCAGTCACCCGAGTCCCCGCGCGTGGTGCACCCGGGCAATGCGTGGGTCTCCATCGTGATGAATGAGACCACCAAGCAGGCACTGCACCTGAAGAAGCAGAACCCGGGCAGACCACTCATCGGGGTGGGTCACTCCATGGGCGCGGTCTCGCTCTGGCTCACCGAGGTGAACCACCCGGGCACCTTTGACGGCCTTGTACTCTTTGAGCCAGTGTACGGCGTCAGTTCGTCAGCCGGAACCGCGTCTGTGGACTTCCTCGTGTCGATCACGCTCAAGCGCGAGTCGCAGTGGGAGTCGAGAGAGGCTGCAGTCGCGCATTTCGAGGCGCTGCGCAACTTTGCCGCGTGGGACCGCGAGTCGCTCGCCGCGTACCTCGAAGGCGCGCTGCTCACCGACAAGGAGAGCGGGAAGACCGTGCTGGCGTGCCATCCGCACATCGAGGCGTCTCTGTACTGCGGCATCCCGCTCTTCCTGTCGGACGAGGAGCAAGCGGCGCCAAAGTGCCACATCACGCTGCAGAGCGGTGCGCGCACGAAACTCTTCTCCAAGCCGTACTTTGACCGGATGGTGCAGGAGCTGCCGCAGACGTACTCGATTGGCGAGCCGATCCCGAATGCGTCCCACGCCATGATCATGGAGGACCCCGATCAGGTGACGCAGCGCATCCTGGATGCGCTGACCAAATTCCTAGCCATCAAGCAGTGATATACATTGACTGACCGGAAGTCTATGTGGGTTCAGCAACGATCATAGACAAACTGAGAAGCCAGCCTTGATATAAAATTCAAGCGTTATTGCACCACAATCAAGGCAATTAGATAACCCATATACAATGTACTAAGCTCTACGCAAAGAATAAACGCAGCGCTTGAGGACAGTGAGGAATCGATCACGCCGACGTGACTGCTGCTTGGCGATCCTACAGTGTCGCCACAGGTACTGCTATTTGCCCCGCTGGAGCATCGCGCATGCACCGCTGCACGAATGGTTCTGCCTCGAACTCGGCCAAACACACCAGAATATCGTCCAATTGGGTCTTGGAGTTCGACGCCAGGCAAATACTTCCGAAGCGACCTCCGGAAGCCTGTGCGAGGTGGTTCATGACGTCGCCAATGAGGCTCTGGAGCGTAATGCTGCCGACGCTTTACGAGAACCAGACTGGCGCCTTGTGGCGACGTCGCTGGCGCCGCTTGTCGTTGGTGGCATCAACGAATAAATCTAGGTTTTCTCGACTCCACGCGAACAAAAGCGCCGGTTCGTCGTCAGACACTGACACGTGCGAGAGATACACGTCCACCTGCGGCAAGTAGTGCAAACCAGTGTTGGATTGTTGGCTCCTCAATGGGTGATGAGCATGAAACAAACACAGGTAAGCCACTCATTGCAGACAGAACGTACCTCAGACAAGCAGTTCATGTAGGACAATGCGCGGCTCGAGCGCGCGCTGTTGGTCTCAGAGCTCATTTCTTTTCTCACTTACCTCGTCTTCGATATCAGCAACTCTGCTTTCAATAAGGTCTCTGTCCTTGTGTGGTGGCGCGTTATCGTTGGCGCTGCTGGGCTGTGAAACGAATGGATTGACGCTTTCTCAGACCAGCTTGGCTCCCTTTCCCAGTTCTGCAGTGTTTTTTAATGACTCATTGCAAGATACAGCAAGCAAGAGTTGATTTATTCATATAATATTTGACTACAAGCGAGTCAACCACAATGAGCAAACAGCAGTTCCTTAAATCTACAACCTTGAGCTGGTGCTGGTCGCTGAATGCTGAATGTTGATTTGCGTACACTGGCAGTTCTGCCAGGTCTTCCAGGATCTTCTGCGCAGAGAGCTCCGAATTCTCCATCACCATCGCGTGCGAGCAGTTTGACATCACTCTGCCAATCTTGTAAACGTGCGGCGACTGCGCACGCATGGCTTCTAATTGCTCGACCGCGAAGAATCATGAGACGTCGCCGCCATGGAAGCTCACGCGGCATTTCAGTCGCGCGCTCTCCTCAGTTGAGATCCAGAAAGGGTATCCGGAGTGGATCGCCGCCTCGATCTGCGGATCACACGCTAGCGTAATAGATCCGTCTCGCGCTTCAGTAAGAGCGCCTGTCAGGTACGCGTCGAGCGACTCACGGTTCCAGGTCTTAAAGTTCTTGAATTGCTCCAAGTGGGCGAGCGCAGCCTCATGCGACGGCCATTGGGTCTCGCGCCACAGAGTCGCGGCGGCCAGCATGTCGATCAAGTAGCTATTCTCCGGCTTCGTGAGGCTGTACATGGGCTCGAACAGGATCAGCCCGTCATATGTGCCTGGATTATTGATCTCAGCGAGCCAGAGCGCGACGACTCCGATCGAGTGGCCGATGCCGATCAGCGGCGCCGTGGGATGCTGCTTCTTGAACTCTTGGACGAAGTTGGTGACCTCCTGCGTGGGGTAAACGGCGAATGGCGCCATCCTGTTGTTTCGAGAAGCTGAAGAAACGGACGGAAGTATTCTGAAGGGCAGAGTCCCGTTGTGATGGCTTTGCATCGCAGCCAGACAAAAAATGTCGAGTCAAACGGATGGACAAAAAAAGTCCCGAAAATCGACAGCTTGAAGTTTTGACAAGCCAAGAGGACGAAATGGCAGTTACACTCTATTATCCGACAACTACAGTTGATCAATGGTAGTGAACCGTAATTGTCGGATACAGCGGCTGACGAAATGGCTTGAGAACGACAGGGTAATAATACAGTAGTGACGTGTTGATGGTGGCAACTATCAACCACTGCTTCGCCTTCTTGGTTGTTACAATCTGGAGCTGCTCGCTGCCTGTTGTTGCGCGAACAGAGGCAACTCCGCCAGGTCTTCCAGGATCTTCTGCGATGCGAGCTCCGGGTTCTCCATCACCATGGCGTGCGAGCACTTGGACATCGCACTACCGATCTTGTAAATGTGTGGTGACTGCTCCTTCATGATTTCGAACTGGTCGACCGCAAAGAAGGGCGAGCGCTCGCCTCCCTGGAAACTCACGCGGCACTTTGGTCGCGCACTCTCCTCTGCGGAGATCCAGCCCGCATAACCGCAGTAGATCCCGGCTTCGATGTGTGGGTGGCACGCGAGCGTAATCGATCCGTCTTGTTCTTCGATCAGAGCGCCTTTCAGGTACGCAGCGAGTGACTCTTTGTCCCATGACGCAAAGTTCTTGAAGCCAGCAAAGTGGCGCAGTGCAGCCTCACGCGACGGCCACTGCGCTTCACGACGCAAGGTCGCGCCGACCAGCATGTCTCGCAGAAAACTGTTCTCCGGCTTTGTGAGGCCGTACATGGGCTCGAATAGGATAAGGCCGTCGAACGAGCCCGGGTGACCAATCTCGGTGAGCCACATCGCAACAGCTCCCATGGAGTGGCCGATGCCGATCAGCGGCGTCTGCGGGTGCTGCGCCTTGAACTCGCGCACGAAGTCGACGATCTCCTGCGTCGCGCTCGCAACCCACGCGTTGATCGGGTGGACCGATCGCTGCGCCTTGGGGCCGACCGAGAATACACGCGGCTTGATGGAGTCGTCGCGCTTCGAGCCGTGGTACCGGAAGTCGATGCCGTGCGTGGCGAACGGCGTGCGCTTCTGCAGCGACGACTCATGCAGGCGGCGGATGATCGGCTCCCAGGCTTCCTTGCAGAGCCCGCCGCCGTGCGCGAAGAGCAACATGAGACGCTGACTCGTAGGTAGCGCCATCGGTCGTGCGTTGAAGAGGAGGAGGCTCGGTTCGTTGTTTTGCGTTGAAGGCGAATTGGATTGTGTGTGGGATGGCTTTCTTGCTGATGTTTTTGCGATCAAACTCGCATGTCTTACTATGTTTGGCAAGCAAACGTAAGCGGTATCATACCGGTATTTGTGTCGGTAGCAATGGGCTGGTAAACACTTGCCAAGATGATGGTGCCAGTGTTGACGACAACTTGAAAGTATGCAACCATGTATACCTTCAACACCACTGACTGTAGGGGAAAGGAATGTTTTGCGAGAAGACTCGTGATTTTCAGGGTGAACATTGAGATGACACTTAAGAGGAAACAGTGATGGTCTATCAAGGCCTACTCACTCTGACACATCTGATGTTAATGAGTTCGTTGGGCGGTTGACACGGTCGAGTGTAATTCCTCCAAACACTTGTACTCAAATGTGAGCAATAGTTGACTGCTAGGAAATTCTGTCTCCAAGCTCAAAGTTCTCGACCGATTTCCTGTAGCACACACAAATTGAACCTGGGTTGCGCTCCCAAACCTCTCTCTCTTACAGCCTTGCGCTGTTCACTGTGTGTGCCTGCTTCGCATACAGCGGCAGTTCCGCCAAATCTTCCAGGATCTTCTGCGCACACAGCGATGGGTTCTCCATCACCATGGCGTGCGAGCACTTGGACATCGCACTACCAATCTTGTAAATGTGTGGTGACTGTTCCTTCATGACTTCAAATTTCTCAACGAAGTAGAAGGACGAACGCTCGCCTCCCTGGAAACTCACGCGGCACTTTGGTCGCGTGCTTTCCTCCGCGCTGATCCAGAACGGGTGGCCGCAGTAGCTGGCAGCTTCGATGTGTGGGTGGCACGCGAGCGTAATCGATCCGTCTTGTTCTTCGATCAGAGCGCCTTTCAGGTACGCAGCGAGCGACTCTTTGTCCCATGACGCAAAGTTCTTGAAGCCAGCAAAGTGGCGCAGCGCAGCCTCACGTGACGGCCACTGCGTTTCGCGACGAAGCGTGGCGGCGACCAGAATGTCCACCAAGTGGCTGTTCTCTGGTGAGTACAGCCCGTACATGGGCTCGAACAGGATCAGCCCGTCGAACGTGCCTGGAAAGTTGATCTCCGTCAACCAAAGCGCGACAGCTCCCATCGAATGGCCGATGCCGATCAGCGGCGCCGTGGGTTGCTGCTTCTTGAACTTGCACACAAAGTTCACGACCTCCTGCGCCGCGTTCGCCACCCACGCGTTCACGGGGTGAACCGCTCGGTAGGACTTGGGACCGAGCGTGAACACGCGCGGCGCGACCGAGTTGTCACGCTTCGAGCCGTGGTAGGGGAAGTCGATCGTGTGAAGGTCAGCCGGCGTGCGCTGCAGCAGCGGTGACTCGCCCACGTGCCGCATGATGGGCTCCCAGATCTCCTTGCAGAGCCCGCCGCCGTGCGCGAACAGCAGCATCGGGCGGTCTTGCGCCTCTGTGCGCGCTTGCAGTAGCTCTGGTGCTGCCATCGTGGACTTCCTGTGCTGCTCTGAGGGCAGATCCGGTTGTGTGATCGATCCCATCAATCATCGCTGACGTCGTTGAATGTCAATCCGCTCTGTTTTCGAACGGGTTTGGCCATCGTCTTGATAAAAACCGCCTAGGGTTTTGGCTTGTAGGGTCTAAACGTTTTTAAAAGAGGGTCAATATCGATACCTCCCCTAATTGGCTTCCGTTCGGCAGGACTCCTGGAGGTCACGCTGCTTGAGTGATCCGTAGACAACCTACCATGAAGTCCAAAGAAAATGCAACAATCTCTCTATCTGTGCATGCTTAATGGATCTCAGGGGCTACGAGAGATACCATGAGGCTAGCCAGCTCAGCTGATCTAAAAGATGCTTCATGACAGCATGTGTCTTTCAAAGCCACCCACTGCAACATACGTTAACTCAGTTGGCTCTGCACTTCGTACTTCTAACAAGCACCCTTGGGTTTGAAATCAGAAGTAGCGCACGACCCCGTCCTTGAGGATCCAGTTGCGCAGCACTTTGGATCGCACGATGAGTACGCCCGGGTTCGTCGGGTGGGTCGCGGGCCAAAGCGGCGGGCGGAACGAGCGCGAGAACATCTGCGTCACCTCTTCGCGGATCTTAGGCTTGAGGTACTCCTTACTGTGCTTGCCAACGCCCGTGATGATGCGCAGGTCCTGGGTCGCGTCATTGCTCGTGCGGATGTGCTGCTCATGACGGCGCTTGATCTCCTCGAACGCGTGCACGACCGCGCACTTTGCGACGCCGTACGAGAACGTGTGTAAATCAATCTCGTAGCCGTCGTGACGCATCCAGGACTCGGATTCGAGCACGCGGTCCTGAAGCATACGTGCAAACACTTGGCGCGCTGAGGTGTACAATCGGAACTCGTCCAGCGTGTCGATGAGGGCTGACACATGGCCGATGTGCGTCAGGTCGATGAACGCGAGCTTCTTGAGTACCACGTTGAGGTCGCGCTTGAACCGCGGGCTCTTGGATTTGGGACTCTGCTGCTGCCCGTTCCTTTCTTCAGATGACGATGAGTCGAGGTGGTGCAGCGCTCGGATCACCGCCGCGCATGTCAGCGCATTTACCATGGACTTTGAGGACGCTGACCCACCCAGCGCGCTCTTCACTTCGCGCTCCTGCATGTCGTTGTAGAGCGCGAGCACCTGGTCCCAGTCGCCGCGCTTCTCGAACTCGAGCATGCATATCGCGTACGTGAAGTCGTCCGGGTGGCCGTACGCTGAGAGCTTCATCTGCTTAAAGATCGTCATCGTGCGGTCCAGGACCTTGTCCTGCTTGACCGCAGCGACCAGGAAGTTGTTGAAGAGGATCGTGTTGCCGTTCGCCTGGAGCCACTGCGGGTCGCTCTCGCTGTAGATCTGCAGCACGCGCTTCGTCTCATCGACGGTCACGAGCGCCTGGCAGATCGCTGTGAGCGTCGCGATGTCCCGCTTTGTGCGCAGAAATTGCTTCTCCACAAAGTCAATCGTCGCGAAGAGCGTGTCTTTCTTGCGTGCCTTGGCGGCCGTGAGCATGAGCACGCGGAACGCGCGCAGCGGCGGCTGCAGCTTGAGCTGGTGCATCTGCTGGATCACGCGGTGCGTCGAGCGCCAGTCGCTCTGTGCCTTGAGCATCGAGAGCAGCGGACCATAGACCTCGACACTGAATGCAGTTGGGTGTGTGCGCTGCAGTTCTTCAAGCATCGTCAGAGCGCGGTCGATGTCGCCTTTCTTCGCCACGATGGAGCACACCAGCGCGTGCGACCGCAGAGACACCTCTACGCCGAGTTGCTGCGCGCGTCGCACGACTTCCTGCGCTTCTCGATGGCGATCATTCTCAACACACAGCATGACTAGTTCATGGACGGCACTGGACTCCATGGGGCTCTGCATGCGCTCAAAATCCGCAACTGCTTGTTTCCAGTCGCCACCACTCGGTTTGCTCGCATGCTTCCTGCTCTTGGGAGAACGCTTGACGTGGACATCTTCAAAACCATCGTCACGCTCTGATGCTGACCTTGTTGATGGCGTTAACGCCGCCGAGGGTGTTCGGTCGTGTGGATGGTGCTTACTCAGAAGCGCAGGACTGTGCGAAAAGAGCCGTGGGTGTGCAATTCGAGGCGGAGGGACAGCCGTCGTTACCTGTTGGAGATTGAGGCATACAGAGCGTTAGAAGAACACAAGGTGGGTAGCGCACATGCACAGAGAATGGCAGTGGCGCACCGTCGCTCTCGAGTTGCCCAGCGCCTGGTGCAGCTTGCGCACAAAAGCCCGACGCTGCATGCGTGTTGAGCTGTTTGGTGCGTTTGGGAACCCGACTTGACAAGTATTTGTTGGTGAGCAGTTTTTGGCTCGGAATCGATTGGAAACCCTTGGGACGACATTCAAGCGACTTTCGACGATTGGGTTTTGTCGTACGGTAAAGAGGAGGTCGAAATGATTTTCCCTAGCGAGAACAAATATGGGTATACAAATATTCCCTATGCTCTTCAACGTCACTTACAGTTAATACTTGGCTAAATAATAGGAGATTGATATTTCTACCCCACAATCTACTGCATGTCGACCACCTTTTCGTGAACCAAACGTAAATCAAATGAGATAAATTATACATAAGCTCGCGCGCTGGCACCCAGCTGACGTGGGGGCTTTTTTTGCAGGATTGGTTTCTTTGGCCAACTGGATGCAGCCATGGTTTTGTGCTAAATGCTCAAACTTACTCTAAAACAACATACTTTTCATAACAGACCAAAATGGGCAAATCTCAGCGGAGATTTATTAAACTGGATAGACTTTAGTTTTGATTTGGTAAAACAGTGAGATCTGTTTTCTGGCGTTCTTTCGCACTTCTCGTTGCCTCCTCGTTGGCTCAGTTTGGCTCAGTGGCCATTCGAGCGATCCTTCCAAATGGGTACAGAAACGTCTTCCCGCTCACTGGACTTTTTCGGCCTCATTGAAACATTTGGGTATGAACGCAACCAATCCGAGCCAGTCATCGGTCCACCAGTCGTCTGCGTTATGAATACCCCCAGCACGAAAGGTTCCCGCCTAAGAATAGCCCTCATGCCACTCCAAAAAGCTTGTCCACGCATCAACACGCATCACATCACATTCCTGCATTTGCTGACCTCACGCTCCTGCTTCATGAGAGCTAAACATATCTACAGAGGTATCCACACATGAGATCGTGGCTCCCTCAATTTCTCAAATTGGCCACTTTGGAACGCCAGCAGAACGCGCGCGCGCCTGGTCCAGCAGAAGCAGTTTTCTCACTCCTGCGACGGTGTGTGTTGGCATCCAAAGTCGTCAGTCGAACGAGCGCTCGCGTCCTAAAAACAGTCCCCAAGAGCCGTTAAAGATCAGGCTCCACCTGCACCTTCCAGCTGCCATGACACTTGAGGAGCTTCAGCCTTCCTCCCAATCGCCATTTCTCGATCTCCTCTCGCCAGCCACTGACGCGAACCAGCTGCCCTCGTACTCGGAGACAAAGAGGACAGCCTCACATACATTTCACTATCACAATCACAATCACAACCCGACGCATCACAACTGAACTTGATGCCGCTTCTCACAGCAGCTCCCTCTTTAGCATCCAACAGCCACGCGCTGATGCAGCGCCGCCGCTGCTGGACGGTTTGTGAGGCTCACAGCAGTCACAATCAGAAAGCCGAGCTCAGTGCCAAGCCCGAAGCTACTACTGCGGTCGTCGGCCGCTGTCGCACGAACTCTCTACGGATTTCCATTGGTCAAGGAGGAGACGACCAAGATCAAGATCTAGACGATCTCGAGTTTTGCAAATCGAATCAACTGGTGCTCTCGTCCTGCTCGTCCCCGTCCTTCAGCTTCGACAGCGTTCGCGATATGTTTGCAGCGATGGACTCTCCACGAGTGAACATGCGGATGCGCAGCCCGCTCTCGAACGCGCATCACCTGCCGCTGGACGATGGCTACTCCGCTGCTGACACCCGAGTCCAAGTGCTCTCTCCGACGACCAAGCGACCCCGGACGAACAAGTCTGATGCTACCAGCAGAGCCTCTTCAAGAGTCAGCCGTCGGTACACGAGCATTCTATCGCGCTGTCTCCCCAAGCAAATGAAGAGTTCTTTCACTAGCAACAGGGATTACCCCCACTATCACGAGATGACGTCGGAATCGCCACGTGATCACCACCAATCATACCGAGCCACGGATTGTGCAACAACGACGACCAACTTGTCGGTCGCCAGCACCACGTCCTGCTCAGCGTTGACGTCGTCGTCTCCGGCACGGAAGCGCTTCGGCACCGTGTTGCTGAACGACGACCACCATGACCTGCAGCACCTCTTCCGCGACGAAGCCGAGTACTCGGACTACCTGAGCGCGATCATCACGGGATCTCACTCGCAGATAGACGCGGTCGTGTTCTACGAAGTGGAGGTACACTTGAGCCAGATGCAGTGGAAACTCTACCGGCGGTTCTCCGAGTTCCGAGCATTGCGCCAGGACCTCATCAAGCATTTCTCCAAGCGGCTTCGACAGCAGCAGAGCAGTAGCAATGGTAACAGTTGTAGTTCTTCGTCGTCCAAGTGCGAGATCTGCGCGCATATACTGGACGCGATCGAGCAGCACGCGTTCCCGTCGCGCCAGCAAACCCATCGCCATTGGCACAAGCTCTTCAAGTCCTCTAGCTCATCGTCTTCATCCAGTTCTTCGTCATCATCACCCGAGTCCGACAGCACCAACGGCGGCCTCAAGACCGACGCATTCTCAGCCGAAGCGGTGATCGCGGACCGGAAAGCCAAGTTTGGCGAGTTTGTCGCGATCTGTCTGCGCACGATGCGCGGACTGCGGCAGCACGGCAAGGTGATGGAAGACAGCTCGGCGTGCGAGATTGGCATGGCGCTGCGCATGATCGAAGAGTTCTTCGGACTGAGCTTCACGCGGTACCTGCGGTTCTTGAGCGAGCGGGGTGTTGTCGGCGGTGGTGAGAACAGCAGTAGCAAGGGCACGCAGCAGCTCAGCTCCATGTCAGGTCCTATGAACAGAAGACGCTTGACCACTGTCGCCTGAGACAGCAAACAGAGCACAGGCACTCACATAGCTTCTCGAGAAAGTACACTAGCCACAGTAAAGCCCACATCAAACGATTATCTATTGATTCCAATCACACACGCAGACATGACTAACCTTTGTATCGAAGTTTCCCCTCTGCTTCTTTCTTCACTTGCCTTCTTTGACTAGATCACGCCTGCATAGATACGCTGCCAGGTCTCCATCAGATCAAAGCGCTCGATGATGCGCTGGTACACGATATCGTCCGAGCCCTCGACCGCCGCTGGCAAAATGCGGAAGAACGCCGGCACCCCTCGCAGTCCGAGCACCGGGTCCGTGTTGAACGGGTTCGGCTGCTTCCACTCCTTGTACGTCTTGGTCACTTCTATCCGCACGAGGCGCGCGTTCGTCGGCGCAAACGCGTAGAACGAGTACTCGGACGGAATCTCAGAGAAGCGGCAGTACGGACACCACGGGCGCTTGTTGTCTGCGATGCGGCCCGAGACGAAGAACAAATACAGCGGTGCGTGCGTTCCTTCGCGACGATACGCACTCATGTACGCGTCGTACTCTTCGCGACTCGACAGCGTGATGATGTGTTTCTTGTGTGTCACGTCGGGTTTCAGGTACGGGTCGGCCTTGTCAATGTTCTTAAACAAGTACCGCAGGAACGGCTCGTACAGCAGCGACGAGCCGATCATCATGCCCGAGGTCTCGCCGTTCTTGCCCTCCCACTTCATGACGCACGGCACGGATTTGACGCGCAGGTCCCGGTCGTTCGAGAAATCGTTGCGATACTCCCAGAACTCCTCTGACCCAGCACGGATCGTCAGCAGCCGATTGCCCGTGGGCGACTTGGCAAAGATGTCGTACACTTTCTTGCGCGCCTCCATGCAAGTGGTCGACCAGTCGTGCGGGTTGCCGTCGTCGTCACTGCACGTAAAGAACAGGAAGAGTCCCTCGCCTTCGGGGATGCTCGAGTCCCGCTTGTAGTTCTGCAGGTACTCCTTGGTCTGCTCGTACCCAGAGATGACGTCGTGGCGCGCTTCAAACGACAATGGAGATGGAGTAGCCGCTGCCACTTGCTCGGAGGCCACGAGTGCTGACGTCACTGCGACTGCTAAGTGAATCGGCGCCTCCGCCTCTGCCTCGCCGTTGTTGGCTTCCGCTTCGTGGTCATGCGCCGCTTTCTCTTCCTCTAGCGTCGTCAACTCTGCGTCCTCATCAGCACCGACAATCTGCCTCTTCTTGGCAGCCTCCGTTGGTGCTTGGGCATCAACTAACGCTGCTTTAGCGGCACCATCACCACCACCAGGAGGATTTCGCTTCACCTGTAGCGGCGCTTTTGTTTCGGCGACTTTCTTCTCTGGGGTCGACGTCAGTGTCGACTTGATCGCGTCCAGGTACCCAGGCGGCGCTGTCGTATCTTCCGCTGCTGATGCTGGCGTCACTGTCGGCTTCTCAGGCGGAGAGCGCAGCTGGGGCTTTGGCGGCATGGTCGTAGTCTTCGCATTGTTGTCCCTCAAGTCGCGGTCGTTGTGGATGATCGCCGCGCCTTTGGCGTGCACGTTGTTGTTGTTGTTGCTGCTGCTTCTGATGCCACTGATGGCGTTCGCCTGCGTCTCATCCGTCCAGAGGTTCACGCGCACGACAAAGAGCACGTAGAGCAGGCCGATGGCGCCCAGAAGCAGCTTCCAGGGGCTCGCGGGCGCCGGTCCATGACGGCGATCGCGATGCTTCTCCCCCATTTTACTGCTAGTATCAAACTGCGACGGAAGACCGAGACTGACTCGCGCAATTTGGGAAGGTTGTTTGATTTCGGATGGTACGGGATTTCCCCAGACCTTCTACGAAGCTGATCGCCTCGGTATAGTGACATTCATTGTGCGATGGCAAAAGAGGGCACTGACAAGCTTGGACGATGTAATGGGGGTTCCTGTTCAGCAAGTGTTCTTAACGCAAGGTCCATATGGTTTTGGTGCACTGCATCACGAATGATACGAAAGGCAACGAAGACGCCACACACATGAGCGTATGTATCATCATCGATACAAAGAAACATGCGTACAAATGATGCAATTGCTTTATATCATCACGTTAGGCATCAATCAATAGCCAAACACCTTCAAAGGCGGGCGGACTACATGGATCTCCTGTTTGCATACTCATACTACTTACTGTTTGTAGAAGAGCTGGAGCTGGTCCTTTGCGTCAAAGTCCGGCAGGAACTCGATCACTTTCGCCGCAGCCGCTCCCTTCTCCCGCGTGACGCGCGCCAAGTAGGGTACGCCGCGCACATTCGCGATCTTCTGGCGGAACTCCGGCCGCTTGAACGGGTTCTTCTTCTTCTTCCACTTCTTGTACGTCTCGGCGACGATCGCGCGGATCAGCACGGCGTTCGCTGGCGCGGTCGTGTTGTAGTAGTGCATCACCGCAACATCCGCGCGGTCGCAGTACGGACACCAGAGGCGGCCGTTGAACGAGTGGAAGCCCGAGACGAAGAAGATAAATAGCGGGTGCGAGCCGTCAAAGTTGTCCACATAGTCCACGATGTCGTCGGGCGTCTTGAGCGTCACGATCGCGTTGTTCGTTGGCTTCGCGCCGGACGGCCGCGGCACACGGAACACAAAGTCGAGCAGCTCTTCATCCAGGCAGTAGCGCTCGTTGAGCATCGCGGACGAGTTGCCGCCGCCGTCGTACCGCATGAGCGTCGGGATGTAGTCGATGTAGAAGAGCTGGTTCTGTTTGAAGTCGTTCATGTCGTCGGCCCAGTACGACTCGGGGCCGATGCGGATCTCGACGATGCGCGAGCCGCGCGGCGCGCGGTTAAACGCGTCGTAGATGGGCTTCTTGGCCTTCTCGCAGTCCGGGCACCAGTACGTACCGTTCTCGTTCGCGTCGCTCATGAAGAGGATATAGAGCGGGCCCTGGGTCTCTGGATCGTACTCGCTCACGAACTTGTAGCCCTCTTCGAAGCCCTGCACGACGTACTGCGTCTTGCCGAGCAGGCGGTTGCGCACCGACGCCGTGAAGCCTGCGACGCCAAACCCCCCCGCGACCGACGGCTCCTGCACGCTCAGCGACACGAACTGCACCATGTACACGACGGAGAACGCCATGGTGGTCGCCAGCGCCAGCTGCATGAAGCGCATGGGGTTCAGCTGCCAGTCCGTCGTTGCCATGGTGTCGTGAGCCTCTCTCGTCCTCTCCTCCCGCGTGAAGTCCCGAATGGCGCTCCTCAGTCACTCTGAAGACGTGCATGCCACCATCTCCCCTTTCTGTTCCTGCCTGCTGCCTCGCTTTTTCTGACTTGTCGTCTATGATTGGATGAAAATGCGATGTGATTTAAAAATTACATCTAATTTCAGCCAATCAGGACAACGAGCGGATGGTCACGTGGCTCGTTCGAGCGAGCATCTGATTATCATTGTTGCGGTATAAAATCGGAGCCGAAGGAATGGAAATGCTGGTGGTCTAACCTGAGCTCTTCAACGTGCAGTGCTCCGTGTAAGAGCGACTTGGCACTTCTCGTCATAATTATTTAATGGTCTGGTGAAGAAAAATAAGACTCGCGCTTCTAGATGTTGACGACGATCTGGATGCCCACGACGATCGTCGCGAAGAGGAACGCGCTGCCAATGAGCCAGAAATTCTCCGACTCGCGCACTTCCAACGGCGTGCGATCGAAGCAATCTCGAACTCCCGACTTGCGGTGCTGCTGCAGCCTCTCTTGGTGTCCTTGCAGCAGCACAAACTGGTGGATCACCAGCGGCAGGTAGCACACCAGCCAGTTTGCCCACACGCGCAGGAACCACGAGTTGAGCACGTCGAAGAGGCCCGCGAGCACCACGCAGCGCTTGCGGAGCGGGTCCAGCTCTCTCTGCGCACGCTTCATGTGCCGCGTCTGCCACGAGAACGCGCCTGGTATGCCAAACCACGTGCATGTGCACGTAAAGATGAACTTGAGCAGGCACACCTGGAGGAAGCCTGTCTCTGGAGTCACCTGTGAGAAAATGAACATGAGCAAATACGGCCAGATGCCGAAATCGTACAGGTAGTCGATCAGCATCCGCCGCCGACCGCTGTGCCCTTGCTGACGCAGACGATTGTCTTCTTTCGCATTGGCTGCTGCTGCTGCTGTTTCTTGCAAGAGAGCCTGCTGGTGGTGGAATGCAGTCGTTCGACTCGTTTTCCGCTGTGGCGTCGGTCGATCTGTTGTTCTCAGTTCACTGATATCAGAAATCGCCGAGCTTGCTCTCCTAGTCGAAGTCTCATCGGCAATATTACCATTAAAAGCACCCCCAGATATCAGGAACGGTGGTGGCAACATATCGCATCGTTGGTCCTCAAACCATTTCTCCATGAGCGGTCCGAGCCACGAGTAGAACTGCGTCGGGTCGCTCTGGATGCGTCTCAGATGCTCGTTGTCGGAGAGATTGTCCCGCTGGGCTTGCTCGATTTTCTCGGCTTCTTTTCGCACCATGTAGAGCAACAAACCCGCCATCTTCTTGATGCCAAAATTCAGCAACGAGCGTGGAATCGGACACTTTGGGTCCATGTTGGCGACAATGCACACGCGCGCTTTTGTTCTCGTGATCGGTTCGATGAGCGCGCGAAACCCTCGCATCTCCATTCGATCCGCGTTCCAGCCTTTCACTTTCGGGACTTTGACGGACCGAGGAAGTGTCGACTCGTCCTCGGTCTTTCCTAGAAGCAAAATCGCTCGACTTTCGTAGCACGCGTTGATCCCAAAGGCTTTGATGATCGCATCGCGCTGCAGAAGCGGGAATGCAATGCTCATGTACGCGACGACATCCACGTGGCCGTTCTCCTGGAGCAGTTGCGAGTGGTTGCAAAATGGCACCCACACATTATAAAGATCGGTTTCGCGAATCACCGCGATGGTGTTGAAGATGTCCACGCCTTCAACAAGGCCGTCCAGTTTGAGCCACACTGTGCCATCCTCTCCTGGCTTCCAGTGGGTCGACACACCAAAGTACGTCTGTCCAAACTGCCAGTCCGTATCGTCTTCGCAGTTGAATTCACGCAGTGCCTGTGTGCCCTGTTTGTTGCGCTCTTTGATCTTGTTCATAAACTCGTGCTCTTCGTGCATCGCATTCAGGATCGTTTTCGCGGCCGTAGATTCTCCGGCGTTGTTGCCGTCCTTCATCAAATACGCTTCAAGCTTCTCAATCAAGAGAGCGGCTGAGAAAATGCGCTCATCCGCCTTGAGTAAGTGTACGTGCTGCCACGCCCACGTGAGGTTTTCAGCAGTGATCAAAACTGCCGAGTAATCTGCGAGACATGCACCAGGAGACGCATCGCCCCACTTAATGTCTTGAGATTCACCATTCGTTGTTGCTGTCACTGGTTGCGCCACCTTCTCACTGCTTCCTCGGTGCTTCATAGCCTTCGACTGCTTGGGCTGGCCGATGATTACTTCGTCAGTCTGTGGCGCTTCCGAGTACGGTCGATCGACTCGCTTTCGCGATGATGAACTCGCGTACGGACTCGCGCTCGAGCTGCTGCTGGTCGTGCCCGGGTCATCAAATGAGTAGCTTCGCCACTTGAATACACCAGAGAGTCGCTTTGAGAGCGCCGACCGCGCAGCCTCCTGCTCAGCGCGGTGACCTTCCACCGCAAGCGCTGCTTTGAAAGTGACGACGCGCGGTTCGCTGTTGCGTCGCAGCAAGTGAGCGATCTCTGCGAATGTCAGGTCCAAAACATAGCAGTCGTCGATCTCGTAGACCAAGTACCCTTCAGGAATGACAACCATGTTGTCACTAGAAGAGTGAGAAGAGTGAGAAGACGATAGTAGCGAGCTCTTTGACGTCACTGGGACACGCACTTTCTTCTTCGAAAACGCTGGCGCCATGAAATCGGTTTTCAGCACTGCACTCATGGAAGCGTCTTCATTCAGTGGTCGAAGCGCACGCACCAGGTCGTGTTCATCTCGTGACACAAAGCACTTGAGCACATTCGTGGGCTCCTTGAAGCGCCTGTAAGCCTTCGAGTTCTCCTTGTCTGGGTGCGTGAAACCGAGCGTGAGCGGACGAGCCGACGTCTTGATCTCGTGCAGGATCTGCGTGAAATTCATCTCAGCGACCGAGACGCCGTTCACCGACGTCACGAGGAAACCAGGCTCGATGTTCACGTGTGCCTTCGCAGCTTCACTGTCTTTTTCGCAGTAAGCGACGAGCACTTTGTTGGAAAACAGGTCTGTTTCCAAGTGCAGCCCGATTTTTTGCTTGTGGAACGCAATTGCAAAGTCGTCATCCAGCAACTCTGTGGTGTTCACTGTTGTCGCCCTTGATGACGATGAAGCTGAAGACGAGTTGGAAAAGAGCGTGCTCGTGGACGACGTCTTCTTGAGCTGCTTCTTGTGCGACCCCTTGGATTTCAAGAGCGTGCGCAAACGAAGGCTCGTCTCGCTGTACGATGAGTCGGTGCTTTCATCCGCGTCATCGGAATGCGCCTGCTTATCTCTTCTCCGCCGCGACAGTTTATGGCGTTTGGACGTGAAGATGCTGCGCGAGGATGATGACGACCCGACACTATTGCTGGCTCTCAATGCTGATGATGACGATGTGCCACTAACATGACCGGCCGGCAGCGACACCGACGACGTCAGCGTTCTCGGGTCACTCTGTGACGACAGTAACTCTTCGCTCTTCTTTCGCACGACCTGGGATGGGACCGTCAGCGCGTTGCTTTCGTCCAACGCCTTGGCGTAGTTCGCGTAATTTGCGCACGCCGCACGCAATTCGTGCATGAACGACGGCACATCCGTTGCCAAGAGTAGGTTGATGAGATAGTTTGGGATGCTGAAATTTGTGTCATCCTCATACTCGACGTAGAGGTCGCAGCTGCTCGTCCCCGTCGACCGGATGCACAGCCGCAGCGCGTACGTCTCGACGCGCACGAGACCGTCCTGCTGCGGCGCGCTGTTGTGGTGCATCGACTGGCAGACGACAACGAAAGAGTGCTGCTTGGCGAAAAACTTGGCGCGCCGGTGATACACGTAGTCGCGGTCAGCGAACGGCCAGCGCATGCTTTGCGTGCAGTACATGACGTCGCCGTCTTTCCTGCGCTCGATCACCGAGAGCTGCTTCACGTTCTGCACATCCCATTCTTTCCGGTAGCGCGCATCGAACAGGCTGTTGAAGACTGTGTCCGCTGCGTACGGCAGCCACGCCTTGATGTAGTACACGGGGAGCGTCGACTGCTGCTGCACGGGGCGGAAGATCTCCAGGTCCTTCTCCGAGTAGATCGGCTCGCCCAAGTTCGCCCAGCGCACGTGCTCGCCCATGTCCACGGCATCTGTAGTATAAAAGCAGATACACACGCACAGCGTCAGTGGACTCATCCAAGTATAACAACCATATCGCAACAGACTCAAGCACAACAAAGACACGACGTGCGCACGTACCATTGAGGTCATGCTCGCTGAACTGCGGGTCGGACGTGCGATGCTGGAGCAGTTTCTGCTGATTGTCACCCGTGGCTGCCGCAGATGTTGACGCTTGAGAAGGTCCCTTGGATGACGGCGCTGACGCCGCTGCGGACGCCACGGGGCTTAGCGAGAAGGAGCTCATGCGGAGCTGGCGCCACTCGGCCTGCTCGCGGTCCCTGACAGCGCGCACGTTGACAGATAAAGCAGAGCGAGCAATCACAGCGCGCCCTGCTGTTTGGTTTTTCCTTTCTCTCCTTGTCGCTCTTGCTTGCCCCCAGGTTGTTGGGCGTTTCCCTTTTTTCTCACAATGTATTTCCGGAGATTGCTTGGTCCCGCGCGCGTGAGGGCTTCGCTCGTGAAGGATCGCGTGCGGAAAGAAGGAAGCGACGCGGCAGCGAGTCGGCGGCGGAACGATGGAATGAAGTTACGATGTGACTGGCAGGCTGCTGATAGAGAAGAAAGAGTAGGAGACGTGCTTCTAGAACCAGGCCAGTCGGTGGTTCTGCGACGCTTTAGTGCTCGCGCGCTTCGCTCTTGTCGTCTCGGCGCGCGGGTGATTGTGTGGGAGTGGGGTCCATTATGACTGATAGCGGGTTGTCTGATGATGACCGCAAGTGCAACTGTGCATACAGTCTGGCGAAAAAAAATACGGCGACATTTTTTAATATGGTGCTCAGTATGCCGCTGTGCTTAGTCTGTCGTTCTGTCAAGACTGTACCTATCAAAATTGCTTCTCTACACTAGTATCAATCAGTAGCTGCCTCTAATATGAATGAGAAGGCTTAAGCTGAAGCTAAGCGAGCGTGGTGATGTCGAGGTTGAGGTTGAGCAGGTCGCGCATTGTGAGCGTGTCCGGATACACGAGACGCGCCATTTGCTGTACGCTGTGGCCGCCCTCGATGTCGTAGACGTAGATGTTGCGGTATTGGAAGAGCAGAAGCTTGGTGAGCAGGATCGCGAGCACATCCTTGGTGGACACGAGGAGCGCCTTGTTCGTGACCACGAAGCCGTTGCTGTAGATGTCGTTGACCAAGACGTACTTGAGCCCCTTGATCGTGCGCAAGTTATCGTAGTTGCAGCGCAGCCCGAACTGGCGCGCGAGCTCCACGCCCGTTGCCAACTCAAAGCGCATCGTGCTTGCTGCTACTGCTGCTGCTGATGATGACGACGACGACGACGAAGCTTGGGGTGTAGCCGGCACGGTGCTAAACAGGTTGTTGGTCAAGTCGCCATCCGACTTGGCCGTCTTCGAGCCGAGCTTCGTGGTCTCTAATGGACCTACGACAGCGACCGAGCGCTGGTGCATCAGCTTCCATCGGCGCCGGAGCTTGGTCGCCAGGACAAGCGCGAGTAGCAGTCCAAGTGACAGGAATAGCGGAAAGACGACTGCGAGCATGAATTGCAGCTCGCTCGCACGGCTCGGATGCGCGTTCCAGAGCCGCATGGGCGTGATCTTGGACAGATCTTCGATGGTTGGCACGACACCCATCTGGTAGCCGCGCAGCGTGTTGTCGTCCAAGACCTCAACGAGCGTGGGGAGCACGCGGATGATTTCTGTCGAGCATCGGAGCGCAATGAAGAAGAGAAACAGCGAGAGCGCCGGGTCGAGTCGCTCCTGCGCAACTTTCGCGACGAGGTCTATGACCGCGAGACAAAACGTTATGAGGTCCGCCTCGACGATCTCGCGGTGGATGAACACCTGCTCGACCTCGGAGATGTCGTTACCGACAAAGTACAGGTATTCGGTCAACGCACAGCAGTTGTTCAGATGCCACGAGCCGATGACCGGTAGTCCGCGCAGCTGCAGCGTCTTGGAGATGCACATGAACGCGTCGCCGATCCAGAGCTTGCCTTTCTGCCAGTTGCGGTACACGGCGATGAGTAGGATGAGCATCTGCACAATCACGTCGAGGCCGAGAAGTGCGACCACGCTCACGCATCCGTGAGAACCGTCCTCCTCGTCCACTGCATGTTGGAGATCGTGTCAATGGGGTCGTCGCTGAAAACCCAGTACTCGTTCTTGATGTTGGCTTACTCGGTCTCCTTGTCCCAGTAGAAACCTGTTCGTCTTGCGGTCATGAGCGTCTTGGAGACCTGCGTGGAGGCGTCACTGGGGATACTGCGCAGCATTCAGTACGCGTCCGCTGTCGTGTTCATGTACTCGTACACCTGGAAGCGCAATTTCTCGTACGGGTACCCGAGTGAGAGTGCGACATGGTGGGCGACACCGCGCTGCTCAAGATTGTGGAAGAACGTGAGCGTCGCGACGCCCTGCGATCCTTTCTCGTTATGCGACGGCACTTTGTAGCCCTGGTTGGAGAGCGTGAGTGTGAGCAACTTGACGCGGTCTGCACCGAGCAGCTGTGGCTGTGGCCGCTTGTTGTTCAAGAGGAAGAACACTTTGATGACCGACGAACCGCTTTACACTCTTGCAGAGCTCGTGCAGTCCACGTCAGACGCAATGAGCTCGCTTTGTGCATCGCTGAGGAAAGTGAGGTTGTACGAGGTGTCGCGCACGAGAGCGTCGTAGATCGAGCGCAGAAACGCGTTTGCATACACGTCGTCTACTTCATTCGCACTCGCGCAGCCCGTGAACGACGCGTACTGCTGCTGTGTCTTGTCATCCAAGTCGACGTAGAGCGTGTCCATGCGAGGCGTCACTTGGAAATCCAGGAGCTCCATCAACGAGCTGTTCATGACCGTCGTTGTACTGACCAGCTTACCCATAAGCAACGTCGAGTATGGCGCAAAGCCGAGCCTCGGATTGGAGTGGGATCACATGATGTTGAGCGCACCCACCGAGCCGCTGAGCGCCGCTATGCAGTGGAGAATAGCAGCGACTGTCGTGATCACGCGGTGCACCAAGTGCCAGATCTGAGCGAATGTCATTCTGCTGCCACTCCTGGTGGTGCTTCCGCTTCTGAGATTGCTCTTGTTGGTGCCACCACCAACTTGGCTGGGTCGACGCAGCATAATCACAGTAGCGCCAAGATCGCTGATGTTCTGGCGAGAGAGCCGACGCACCGACACGGCCATCGATACCGGCGCTCCGGCCTTGAAACTCGTCATTGCATCGCGTTTACTTGAGATCCGCTTCATCAGACCGGCTGCGTTTGTCATGACTCTTTCACGCCACGCCACCGAGTAGGAGATTCCAATGAGTTGCGTGAGAACACAATAGCGCAATATAGCGATACGTGGAGCCGACACTTCGATGCTTCTGAGTGAATTAACTGCTCACAACTGGAAACGAACGAACGCGAGTGGTGTTGATGCTTATATAAATAGCAAATCTCCCCGCTTCTATTTCCAGCCTCCACGTCACATTGCGTGCATTTATATTTAGAGCGCGCGCGATCGCATCGCATATTGCCATCACCCGCAGTCGTCATCGTCGCATTCGCTTCTCGAGAAGGATATGCGAGTCGCTCTTCTATATGAAGCTGCCGTTGTGACGAAGAAGAGCGTTCCGCGCTGCAAGCGTAAATGAGCAACTAATGCATGCAGCTGCAGCCAGGAATCACTTGTTGGGCAGGTTATTGGGTCTCGCCATCAAGAGGGCAAATGGCGATGTGAGGACCGCGCACACGCACGCCATTTGGCTCACAGATATAATAGAAACAGAAATCTGCGTATCCTAGTAACGAATGAATGAAGCCATCGATTGTGCAGTGCGCCTGACCCGCCTTTTGAAAGAGAGACGGAGAGGGCAATCCTCCTGTGATGGCGAGTCCGTCATGTAGGTAGCCACCCCTAGCATGAAAAGTGTATCCATTTCACAGCGAAAGAGGGTCCACAACAAGCAAGCAATCACCCAAAACCCCAGCGCTGGAATTTCTACGAGTCAGCTCTGTCATGTGTCGAATAGTGGGACTTTCCCGCCGAAAGGCTGACGCCCCACACATTCCGTGTTGTCCTCTGAAAACACCATAAGCAGGTTGTGCATTTGAATTCGATATAGAAATCTGTATCACATATGCTACAAAAGGCGTTATTGATGTGTATCGAGGTTTTATATCTCAGGGAGTAAGATCCAGTTTCTGTTCTGTTTCCCCAAGTGGCTATCTCGCTGAATGTCTTGCTCCAAGCAGCTGCTTGGCTGCTTTAGCAATCGCCAGCCAACCGGTAAAACGGCAATCGTCAGAGCTCGCAAAAAGCACTGCGTTCACTTGATTTTCCTATGCAGAAGCGACGGTCATCGCTGCCACACCAACTGAAGGGTAAGCCGGCCAAACATACAGTTAATCTGGCCACATTGAAGCGAGCGAGCGCAGCCACATGGCCTCAGTGGTACAGAGCGTTCATTTCAACAGAGAGAGAGAGAGAGAGAGAGCGGGCAAAGAGCGTGTTGTGTGAGAGAGAGAGAGATCCGTAACAATGTGCCACCCAAGCCCGCCCGCTCTAAGTGTATGGACGACTGAGGATGGACCACGCTCTTGGATACAAATCCGCAAATGAGTGCGGCTGGCGCACCATCGAGAGCAAGCAGGTAAAGTGAAGCAAGCAGAGTGAGTGAGCGGTTTGGTTTGTACCAGTCGATCGACTGACTGTACAGGACGGCGCGCGTCGAGAGCGTTCTCGCCTCTTTTCCGCTCTTTGGTGCCTCGTCAACGCTCGGGTCATCCATCTGCTCTGCTTACTCACTCACTCGCCGAAAAGAATCTCTCGCGCGCCATCGATCGCCATGCCGACCGCGCGACGCCCGCGCCAAGCGTCGACCGTACCGTACGTGAGCTACTTGCTTCCTGTTTGCTGGTTGAATGGGCATGCGTTGGAATGTAGAGGCGCTGTATTGACTGACATGTATACTCTGCTCGGTGTGTGTGCTGCTTATTGCTATGACCAATACGAATGAACCACCAATCGATCAATAGCCTGCAGATGTTCCCACTTCCGAGCAACTACTTTGGTCGCGTGCAGCTCTCGCCCGCGCAGTCGACGGCGTACGAATTGATGCTGAACGCGCAGCTGCAAGACGCGCTGCGCGTCTACTGCGACAATTACGCGCAGGGTCAGGGAGCAGCCGGCGGTGACAAGCTCGATTTGCCCTGGAAGTGCGTCGGCACGCTCGGAGGACTCAAGACTTACAAGGTCGCGGGCACAGAGCCGCGCGAGTCACCGAACCTCGGCGACGTCGGCTCGTTCCTGCAGTCCTACCGCACGTTTGGCAAGATCCAGGGCTTCTACAAGGACATCCTGGACGTGCATCATGCGGAAACCACCACGGGGTTCCGCAACCAGCAGAAGATTTTATACCCAGACACACTCGACGCCGCGGTGCTGCATACGATCCGCAGCAACACACAGCAACCGCAGCAATTTTCACAACAACAGCAGAGACAGGTGCAATACTTTGGGATCAAATGGGTCGTCACGTCCTCGCCGTCGTCCGAAATCCGCAGGCGCGACTGCTGCTTTGTCGAGATGCTCGGAACCACGAAAGACCGCTTTGGACGTGAGGTCGGCTTCTGCGTGTCGGCGTCGGTCGCGATCCCAGAGTGCCCCAACTTGCTCGAGGCAAAACAGGTGACGCGCTTCCGCATGCGCAACACGATGCTCATCGTGCCAACTGAAGACGCGCAGTCGACGTCCGAGATCTTCGTCATGGGCGTCAAGGAAGTCGTGGACTCATCGCTAGGTACAAATGCGCACCACCGGCATTTCATGGCGATCCTGAACGACATGTCGCTTGTGATCGACTCCCAGAACATCACAAAGCAGTCGCTGGTACCGCGCGCAGAGTGGGTACCCGATCGAGATAGGAAAGAGTGCAACATTTGCTGTCGGAGGTTCAACTTTCTGTTCCGACGGAAACACCACTGCCGGCTCTGCGGCGAAGTGGTTTGCCGCACGTGCTTTGTCAAGCGCTGCGTGCCGAGCGCAAGAGGATTAGAAGACGATGACAAGGCAGCTTCAGTCGCCGAGATCGCAACGGACAAGTTCTGCGTGCGCTGTGTCATGAGTCTGCGCGCAGTCGACCGGCGCATCGAGAACTTCACTCAGCAAATTTATAAAGGTACGTGTGGGCGAGCATCTCACAAAGTTGTTGAATGGATTACTCTACGAACCTCCCATCACTAACCTGTCCTGCTTGTCTCTCTATCAATCCAACAGTCAACTCGCTTCGGGTCTTCGGACGAGACTCGTCGATCTCTTCTGACATCGGTGTAGTCATCCCAGCAAACAGCGGCTCGTTCCAGATATCGATAACCGGCTCGGAGAAAAGCATAGCGTTGTCACGAAGCAGCTCGACAAGCAGCTCGCTACTCGGCTCCGGACGAAACTCAGCGCGGGGCTCGTCCATCACATATTATAAGCGCGGCAGTCAGAAGAAGAAAATCCTGCGACTTGAAGATCTGATCAGGTTCCCTGTTGAGCAGCCCGAGGACGCGGTGCTCAACCTCACAGATGATGAGAACGACGACGACGACTACGACATGTTCAACGGTGACTCAAAGAAAATGGCTCCGATCCGGCTCATATCGAGCGACAAGTCCATGGCGGAGCTCTACAACCGCCTTGTGCGCCTCTCGCAGTCCAGCAATAGCGGGGGCGGGAACAACAGCGGTCGAAGCCATCCGAAGACAAGCGTGAGCATCACCGAGCTGCGTCAGTCCATCGCTAGTCAGGAGTCACTGCTCAATCAGATCCGCCAGAGTCTCGTCTCATCCTGAGTCCAAAACAAAACGCCAGGACCTGCCTATCTTTACTCGTTGGAAAGTGAGATAGCGGTAATAAGTAGTTGAGAGAGCAAAACACACACAGGAAGGTGAGTATCAATCAAAGTTGCCAAGGGCGGCGCCGAACGAAGGCGTTGCCATTTCCAAGGAAGCGCCAACTTGACTGGCTGGTATTTATACGGCGGAAATTCGATTTTCGGGAAAGCAAGGAGCGCCAAACTCTCCTCCTGATTTAGCTCCGACCAAGACTCAGCGGTGGTGGGTTGCTGCTGCTTTTTTGGGCTCGCAACTCCGATGCGGATGAGTGCGGCTGGCTCACAAACCCGCTTCAGCTTGGCTTTGACCCTCGAACGCTCCAAGCTTCCCAAGAGAAGAAAGACAGCGGAGGAGGGAGCAGAAGCGCACTGCCATTCGCGTGGATGCTGCACGGCGCGGCGACTTGAAAAGCTGTCTGTCACAAGCGACGAGTGGCCTCAGTTTTCCGGCAAAGCGAGAGCGATTGATTCCCAGTCTCGCGCGTTCTCTTCCCAGTAAACGATGTTCGCAGCAAGAGGAAACGCGCATCGGAACTTGATCAATGCGCGTCGCGAGCGAGAGTACAACAAGGAGCTGTCGGCGCGATCAGAGAACTCAGTAGAAGAAGATGCAGGAGAGCAAGAGCAGGAATTGAATGCGGACGGCTCGGCTAACCTCAATTATGACCCTTCCAAAATCAACAATAACAAAAACAATGGTCCTGCCGATACAGCCCCAAACAACAAAACTGATGGTCAAGGCAAAGACGTTGGTGACGGTCGCGGCGCGGCGAATGCGAATGCAAATGCGAAAGGTGACGACACGAGTTCTCCACGCGAGACTGGCGAAGAGGAAGAGCTGAAATTGTGGCCACTCGATGACGTCACTGGCTATCAGCGCACGTACCTACGCTTGGCGAACCGAGCGATCATGGTGCTCCGTCACTCGTGGTTCAACTCGGCGGTGATGCTCTGTATCTCCTGGGCGTCACTCTCCGTGGGTTTGCAGACGTATGCTGCATTGGCATCGAGCGTAGTGCTCGACGACCTCGACTTGATCGTACTCTCGGTGTTCATCCTGGAGGCCGTGCTCAAGATCATGGCTGAGGGACTCAAGCCCTGGAGGTTCTTCAGCGGGAAGGAGATGCGCTGGAACTGCTTCGACTTTGGTATCATCATCATGAGTCTGCCCATGTGGGGGTCTGCGCTGGGCGGAGGCAACATCGCGATCCTACGAATGCTCCGCCTGATGCGAATCATGAAGCTCGTCAAGCGCATCCCGCAGCTGTACATGATCGTCATGGGGCTCATCGGAGGACTCAAGTCGATCGGGTACATCCTGCTACTGCTCTTCCTCGTGTTTTACCTGTACGCGATCTCTGGGATGTACGCCTGGCAGGACAATGATGCTTTCCACTTTCGAAGTGTTCCGATCGCCATGGTCACACTCTTCCGCATGTCGACGCTCGAGAACTGGTCCAACGTAAGTATATTTGCCTGTCTGAGATCTTGTGGTTTACTGATTTGGTGAGGATTCTAACTTGTGGTTCTGGACAGATCATGAACATCAACTACTTCGGCTGCGACCGATTCCAGGGAGGCTATTACTCATCGAACCCAGCTGACGCGTACAAGTTCCAGTACTGCAATACAACTGCGCTGTACGGAGAAAACGCCACTGAGAGCTCCATCAACACCTCGCGCACCGTGAACAGCTTCGTCGCGACCATCTACTTTGTCACGTTCATCCTGATTTCTGCATTTGTGATGCTCTCACTCTTCATCGGTGCCATCACGATGAGTATGACGCAGAGCATGGAGCAGATGAAAGCCGCGCAAGAAGAAGTGGAGCGGAAGAAGCGCATCGAAAAGGCCCAGAAGCGCGCCTTGGAAGCCCAGCGGAGAGAGAAAGAACTGGCGGAGAAGAGGAAGCTCGAAGCTGCTGCTGCGCATGCCGCCGGCGGCGCGGAGCCCCCGCCAACTGAAAAGGGACTCTCCGCTGCGGAGAAGAAAGACCGCAAGAAGATGCGCGAAGTGCTGCTGCAAACTTGGGACGACTGCGATTTGACAGACATCCTGGTGCAAAACCAAGGTGATAGTCTGACCTTGAAAGGCAGGTACCTGCAGCTCGCAAACATCGCGATAAAGATCGTCGAGCACCACAGATTCTCGCTGTTTGTGACTCTCGTGATCGTTCTCGCCGGTATTCTCGTCGGTCTGCAGACATCATCCGAAATCGAAGATGCGATCGGCGGCTTCCTCACAGGCCTGGACTCGGCGATCCTCGCTGTCTTCACCACGGAAGTAATCCTCAAGGTGATTGCCGAAGGACTGGAACCGTGGAGTTTCTTCCGTAGCGCATGGAACACGTTTGACTTCATCA
This sequence comes from Globisporangium spiculum, assembly GCA_023335655.1. Lineage (NCBI taxonomy): Eukaryota > Oomycota > Peronosporomycetes > Pythiales > Pythiaceae > Globisporangium > Globisporangium spiculum. The sequence goes on along the minus strand of JAADVO010000201.1, from coordinate 16,318 downwards.
TCGTCGTCGGGAGCTTCACAAAAGGGAAAGGCGGGATGTTGACAATGCTGCGACTGCTGCGGTTGCTTCGTGTGCTCAAGCTCGTGCGCGCGTTCCCTCAGCTGCAAGTGATTGTCTCGGCGCTGATGAAAGGTGTGAGCTCCATTGGGTACATCGGCTTGATCCTGCTGCTCTGCTTCTACGTGTTCGGCATTCTCGGCAACATGATGTTTGCCGAGAACGACCCGTTCCACTTCCAATATCTGCACTACGCGATGGTTTCGCTCTTCCAGTGCGCGACCATGGACGGCTGGAGCGACGTACTCTACATCAACTACTACGGCTGCGACGAGTACGGCTACGACGACTACATCGCGATGGGGTACAACTGTACGCCACATGCAACAGGCTTCCTCGCCGTCGTGTACTTTGGCGCGTTCATCGTGCTCGGAGCCATGGTGTTGATCACTCTATTCGTCGGTGTGGTCACGACCAGTATGGAGGAAGCTACACAAGAAATGGAGGCTGAGAAAGACATGCTGCGCCGTGTCGAGGAGCTCCGAGTACGCAAAGGTGTCGAGCAGGCCGTAATCTTGTCGTACATGCAGGTTTTTCGGCTGCTCGATCTCGATAATAGTGGGTCAGTGGAAGAGGCCGAGCTGCGCATCGGACTCGCGGCGATCGGCAAGAACCCGAGCTACGAAGAGCTCAAGGAGATGATGGACGTCGTGGACGAAGACGGCAGCGGACAGATCGACATTGTCGAGTTCGTCGAGTTTATGATCCACGTGCGCGAGAAGTCGGTCGAGCAAAAGCTAAAACTCGAGGCGGAGAAGCAGGCGAGCATGAACGCAGTTGGTAAAATCCCAAAAAGTGACGACGACGTGGACGAAGACGGAAAGAGCCGCGTTCAGGTCTTTGGTCCAACAGACGACAAGGAGCGCCGCAGTATACATAGCGGCAACTACGACAAGCCCTTCCAAGTCGCAGCCTCAGTCTCGAACATCATCGTGTCGACACCATCGTCGAACAGCATTGCGATCGCCGAAATGGAAAAACACGTCGTCGAGAAATCCAATCACCACCAGAAGTATGCTACTGCGATTGGAAATGGGAACGGCGAAGAGCAGTTGATGAGCTGGAACTCGATGAACGGTAGCATGGCGTCGGAGGAGAACCTCACGTCCTCGATCGTGGACATGGACCACCAGCTGCTCTCGAAGGACGTGTCGACATCGTCGTTGTCAGCGGCGCTCACTTTCTCTCAGCAGCCCAGCGTTGGTCAGGGGTTGTCCTCACCACGCGCAGGGCGAGGCACAAAGAACAAAGTCGTCCCATCAGGCTAACCAATCCGTATTCTTCAGATCATCCTTATATTTAACTACAAAAGCACTCTGCTCTCATCATCATCAATCATTGTGTCCCACCACTAGAACTGGTACTGCTCGAGACTCATCTTCTGCATGAGCGTGAGCTTCACGGCCTCAAAGCCGCCTGCTTTTGCCGCGTCGTACGGCAGCTTCCCGTTGACGTCTGCGAGCACGAGACTCGCGCCGTTGAGGATCAGATAGTCACAGCACGGGGCTGCTCCTTGGCTCGCTGCAGCATGGAGCGCGGTCTCTCGCTGCGCGTTCCTCGAATTCACGTCCGCCCCATGTGCGAGACACCACATGAGCTCTTGGAGGTTGCCTTCTGCCCCACCGCGGATCATGCGCTCGGTGATCTCGTGCGAGTGGAGGTCGCTGAACTCGGCAAAGCCGTGGAAATGGTACTTGGCCTTGATCCACTTGGCCTTCTCGTCGTGGGAAGACACCGCGGTGGGCTTGGTCCACCCCGGGGGGACCGTATGTTCCCAGATCGAGTTGATTACGTCGTTCCCGAGATGGTCTCGCAAAAGCAACAGGAGCGGCATCTCCCACGAGTCCAGCGTCAGCGAGCGCACTTTTGACACGTGCACGCCGAGACTTCGGTGGATGCCCGAGCACTCAATGCATAAGAAGCAGCCAATGTTGATCGAGACCCACTCCGAGGGGGACTGGCCGCAGTCCGAGCACGAACTGTTCTTCACCACGAGCTCGTCGATCACGCTCTGCTGCTCCGGATGCACGCTCATGCGGTGCGATTGCTTCTCCAGCATGCTCTCGGTGCTCTTGCGCGCGGCTTCGATCCAGTCCTGCATGTCCACTTCGCTGGTTGCCTGCAGCAGGTACTTCGCTTGGCTCGAGTCAATGATCTCAAAGCAGTAAGGCAAGTTCGAGACCGACGACTCGCGCACGCGGGAGAGCATCAGGTCGCACACGAGCACCAGATCCATATGTTTGCCTCGATTCTGGTACAGTTTGCCCGAGTGGATCTGGAACCAGCGCCGCTTCCAACTGCGCGCGGGAAACATCGAGTTGCGTAGGAACAGGTACCCCTGTTTGATGATGCTGCCCATGTACGACTCCCGGCTGCTCAGCGTGTCCTGGGATATCACTTCGATCGGCAGCTCGAACGACCGCGTCGCGATGCTGCGGTTGATCGGCTCGCTGCCACCACCGCCTCCGTCAAACGAATCCAGTCGCAGGCGTGTCTCGAGGGCTTCGCGCTGCGCGCGCCACATCTGGTCATCCTGTTCAAAGTCCTGCTTGGAGGTCTGCAGCATCTCCTGTCGCTGGCGAAGCGCCGGTTCGATACTCTTGATGAGTTCGTGGCACGCGTGGAAGTGGCCCAGGAACGCGTACAAAGTCGAGTTGAAGCACTCGATCAGTAGAAACTTCTTCTGACAGTCGAGCCGATTCAGGTACCGTACGAGGTCGAAGCGCGCCATCTCGAACTTGAGTCGCGCCTGGATGACTTCGCGCTCAAGGGATTTAATTGGCCCCGAGCGACCACCACCGCCGTTGTTGCCACCATTGTTAGTATTACCATAGAAATCACTGGATGAGATGCTGGAGCTGCTCACCGACACGCTGTTGTACGCTGGACTGCCGACCGAACTCAAGCTGCCGATCCCTCCAGTGGCGGCGGTGGCACTCGTAGGCGCACCTCCGAGGATATTCGTGAGGTCTGGAGGCGCGAGTGCCATTGAAGAAGCAGAGGGAGGACCACCGCTGATCGAGTTGCTGCTGCCACTCTGCTTGGGTTTCGCCAGCAGCTTGCTGAGCAGCGACTCGTACTCGTCGGCGAGGCGGCCAACCTCTTTCCTCAAGTCCGTGGCTTCTTTGAGCTCCTGCTCCGAGAATTTGTAGATCGAGTGGTGCAGCAGCGCTTCGATGCTCAGTAACATGCTCACGCGTGAGCTCTGGATCTGCGTCATCGTGTCGTGCACTTCGTTGAAGATCGACGAGAGACTGCCAAGCTCCGGACAGCTCGTCGTGAACAGCGCGCGCGCGTACTTGCGGTGCACAATCTCCTCGGCGAGCACGTTCTCCTCGTCGCCGTAGCGCATGCCCGCCGCCACGTACTCCTTCGTACGCGCGAGGATCTCCTTGAGCAGTCCGCGGAGTCCGCCCAGCGATTCTTCAAAGCCTTCCAGCTGGCGGCGGAACATGGGCGAGTCCTCGACAAAGTCCAGCACGACATTCTTGCCCGTGCCGGTCGTCACGTTGCTCGTGCTGGTGATCGATATGGACGCGGATCTCGTAGGTAGGGACGGCGTCGAAGGCGGCACTGATGAGGTCGGGACGGACGAGTCTGTGGCGTCGCTGTCATCATCATCACTTGAATCTGCTTTATCGATAGAACCGCTGGTATCGCGAGCGGTAGCGCTGTTGTTACTGCTGCTGTTGGTATTGGGCGTAGCTGAAATGGCATTGCTGGAGTTCCGTCGCTGCTGCTGCTGCTGCTGCGCCTCTTCCTCTGCGCGCGCGCTTGTGTTGACGCCACCAAGCCCCTCACTGCCAGCGGGTCCGCCGAAGACCGAGTCTTCTCCTTGAAGTGCCTTGAGCACGCTGGGGTCCAGCACGCCAAAGTGCGCCTCGTAGGCCGAGAGCTGCGTCTGGAGCTCGAGGATCATCTGGTCCTTGAGGAAGATCACGTGCTGTAGCTGCGCCACGCGCGAGTCCATCGTGGCAAGAAGGGAAGGGAGACAGGGGATGACGGTAGATATAGAGACACACAGAAATCAGAGGGGTCAGAGGGGGGTTGAGCTAATAGATAAGCACACACAGGCGAAACGTGTGTCGTCCTTCTTGCTTCGGCTCTCGGCTCGTTTCCGATTGTCTGCCTGCTTTTGAAGTGAGAGCGAGCACTTTGATAGGGCGCTTCAAGCTGTGATGCAATGGAGGCGACAGCCTCTTTATAATATATAGAGGCTCCCGCTTGATTCTACTCTTGATTTGAGTAGGGGGTGGAGGAATTTCCTTATTTTAAAAAGGCATTTTCCTGAAAGTCCCACAGAGCGGCTGATCGAAGAATGGAAAGGATAGGAACAAACGATAGATGCATGCGCAGGCACACCTGCTGCTTGCTGGACACGATAGTGAAGAACAAAGTGGGATTCTATATGTAGTAAGTAGTTGTTATGTGCATGCATGCGTCTTCGGCCGCGGAGGTCTACTTGCGTCTCCAACGCTAGCCTCTCCAACGCTAGCCTCTCTCTTTCTCTCTCTCTTGCAAACTTGCCTTGAAGTCTGGCAACGTAGCTGGCTGCATGAACAGCTTACACACAAGGACAAGAGCCAACCGAGTACCACATGCCAATTCAGCCTGTAACTTAGTTGCCTGTACCGGCAAACACGTCCGCGAACTTGTCCTCTGGGTGCACGCGCTCCGGCTTGCGCGCCGTGCGACCGGCCTCCGCGGTCTTGCGCGACACGTAGCGGTCGCGCTTGTCCATCTTGGCATCTCGTCGGGTCTGTTCAAAAACATAAAGCAAAAGCAACCTCGCGTGAGCGACTCATTCATTCGTAACAAGTGGAGTAGAAATAACATAACGCACCTCGTTGGGCGACACGTAGCGCGGGTTCTGGTAGAGCGTCTGGCCGCCAAAGCTGCCATCGAATATTCTGATTGGCGTGATCACGAAGCGCGGCCCAATCTCGATGAGCTGCACGAGATCCTCGCCGCGATGGAGCGCCGCCTGCTCGATCTTCTTCGTGTCGGCCTCGTCTGCTAGTTGGAAGTTGCGGCACCAGACCTTGCCGTCCGCGTAGTAGAAACTCATGACGCGGTCAATGAACGGCTTGCTCTTCGGGTGGCCCTTCGGTGTCCCCCACACCTGCGTGAACAGCTTCTTCACCACCTGCAAGTGCGGCAGCGTGTCGAACTCCTTGTCGAACGTCAGCAGCGGGCGTGAGCCAATCAGCGCGTTGCCGGTCATCTTCAGCTCGTCCATCGTGTGCACTATATATGAAGCAAAGAGAGAAATAAAAGCATCAGTACGGCGCGTCATATCATGAGAGCAGCATCAATCAATGGAGGAAAAGCGATTAGCAACGCACCGTTCTGCACGAGGAACTTGACCGATGGGCCGGTTCCGACGCGGCTCACCCACATGTACAGGTCCTGGCGCTTGCGCGCCTCAAGGAAGATCGTGGTGTTACAGCCCTTGATCTCGGCGATCTCGTTCACGACGTGCAGCGTATCCTTGGCATCGAGCTTGACGTCGCGCTTGTGGTGCGGCAGCAGCTTGCGGAAGTCGTCCAGCAGGTGGCGGTAGCGGGTCGTGATACCGCGCGACGAGAACACAAGCACGCGCTGGCGGTTGATGAAGCCGCTGCCGCCGGCGATCGCCACCTTCTGCTTCTTCTCCGGCTCGTCCGCCGACTTCATGATGTCCTTCATGGCATCGGCCTCGCGTCTTCGCTTCGCCACCGACATGCTTGTTTGGTTTGCTAGCCTGTTTTGCTTGCTTGGTCTGCTAATCGATCTGCTCCCTCCTGGCAATCGACTGTGAGCAAGGCAATTGGCACGCAGCTCTTCGCGGATGGAATGGATGGTTGGATGGAAGTTCTCTCAAACGATATCGTCACCCAGAAACCCAGATTATAGAGCAGGGTGAGTGGGTTATTAGTTTGGTCACTTGGATGGCATCGCTCTCTATTCTTGTGCTCTTTTTCTCATATTTTGAAAAAATGCTCTTTGCTTTCAAATAATTGGCAAAATCTCTTTTCAAAACCCTATTCCAGCCGCGAGACCTGCTTAAAATGCCGCAATTTCCTCTCTCTAGCCCCTAAAACTCACAGCCAAGAGCACTTTCTTTGTACCAAATGGCCTCTTTTCCCGCCGATCCCATACAAAACAACAGACCTCTCACAAATTCGCAAAAATGAAGCCCGTGACTCGGTTTCATCCCTAACCCCTCTTTTTCACACCCAATTTCTCTGAATCCCATACAATCCCTAGCAAAAGCCGCAATTTGCCTGTGAGTTTCACCCGAGATAGAGAGAATTCAAGTCGCCTGTCGTATTGAATGTCTTTTTTGCAAGCCATCTCTTGACGCAGGTCAAACTCCCTTTGCTACGGCTCTCTGACCCTACATTTGCATCCATCCAGAGAGAAACACTCCGAATCAAAAGCTGGGGAAGCAAGAAGCAAGGACGGAAGCAGCATGGCGCTCCTGCGGCGCGCGCGCAAGGACACGTCCATGGCGGCGCTCGTAGAGGCGCATCGCCGCCACGTGGAAGAAGAACCTGACGACGAGGAAGAGGAGAAGGATGATGAGCGCCTGCCGCCCATGCGTCGCATTGGGCGACCACCTCCCCCTCTCACCCACAGACCCGTCGTCCGCCATCATGACGCCGCGAAAGAAGAAGGAGAGGACGACGATGACGATGACGAAGATGAGGAGGACTGGCCGGCGGACGCTCCTCCCCACGACCGCAGCCCGGTGCTGCACAAGACCAAGTACCACAGACACGACACAGACTCGGATGGCGATAATAGTGATAATGAAGAGAAGCCGCGCGCGTACGGAGAGCAGAGAGACCGAAAGCAGCGCCGCAGTGTTCGCTTCTCCGAGACCGACACCGTCACGTGCGCTGGCTCGGACGAAAACACGACGCCCGACAGCCAGGGCTACCGCGAGGACAACCTCCAGCGCCATCACAACCGTCAGCACGGGCTGTACCACTACGGTCCGCAGCACCCGGGGAAGCAGAGCAAGCGCGAGCCATTCTATCAGTACGAGGAGTCTCTGAACACGGGAGAGACCCACCACATCAGCACAAAGCATCGGCATGGTGCAGGGCGTCATCATCGCCACAATGAGCGACAGCAGCGTCCGGCAGCGAAGGTGAGCTCGGCGCTGATGAAGCCCATGCAGATGATGCGGGACCGCAGCAGCGCGCAGCGGAGAGCGCGGCTCACGCGCAACAACGGCGGTTCACGGCCGATCTTTGACGCGAACGGCCATGCAGACTTCGCGAACATAGGCGGCAGCGGTGGCGGGTATGATGGTGGTGGTGGACACAGCGACGACGACGACGACAACGACGACGGCCACTCGCAGATCGACGCGAAGAGCGTGGTCGCCGACAGCACGGGGCTTGTGAAGGTCGACGAGAAGATGATCCGGTACATCGACGCGACACTCGTGAAGCCCAACTACCAGGTGTTCAACAGGTATACGCGCTTCTTCCTCGACCGGAACCTGGAGAAGCTCTACCAGGAGTACACGGCGATCAACTGGTTCTCGCGCGCGCGGTGGCACATCCTGCTGCTCATGCTCGTGCACCTGCTCGTGCTGCTGCTCTTCTCCGTGCTGCCGCCGTCGGGTTTCAAGAAGATGGACCAGTTCATCCTCTCGGCGGCGCCGGCGTCCACATGGATGCAGTGGTCATACCTGCTCGTCGCTGTGCCGTTCGCGTTCCTGCCCAGGCGCAAGAACCCATTCCAGAAGCGCTGGCGATTCTGGGCGTGTCTGATCGTCGTGCTCTTCAACTTCACGTTCCAGATCTGGCTCTCGCACGCCGGTCAGTTGGCGCTCGAGCAGTTTAGTAACATCATCGAGAATCGACTCCAGTGCAACGCGATCAACACGGCGCCGCAGAACACCACGAGTACCGACGTCACGAATATCGCGGTTGACGCCAGTGGAAGTGGAAGTGGCAGCTGGGCGGGCGTCACGGTTGGTTTGACTGCCGCGAATACCACAGAGCCGCTGACGCCAGCGCAACTGATCGCAAAGACCCACGACCAGCTGCAGTTCATCAAAGTGGCGACGTATTTGTATGCCGGTGCGCTGACGCAGATCCTCACGGGCTTTGCGTGGCTCTTCAGCTTCATCTTTGTGATCTCGATCCGGCTCGAGTTTGTGTACGTGATGGTTGTGGGCTTCAGCGCCGTGATCACGTACATGTTTGTCGTGTTCCTGTTCTCGATCCAGATCGAGTGGATGACGACGTTCTCGTACGGCTTCGCGGTCGTGCTGCTCTTCATCCTAAGTCGCTCGGCGGACCTCACGAACCGGAGGTCGTTTCTGTCGACGTTCGTGGTCGAGAAGGAGAATGAGAAGCTTAAATCGTCGCTGAACAAGGCGGAGGCGGCGCTCATGAACGAACCGGCCGGTGACGAAGAGAAACAGGTGGTCGAACACGTACTGGACGTACCGGAGATGAAGGCGCTCGAGATCTTCCGGATCCCGTTCGCAGATCTAAAGTTCCTGCAGGCAATCGGACGCGGGGCGATGGGTGATGTGATCAAAGCCAAGTACCTGGGCACGATGGTCGTCTGCAAGCGCATCCGGCGCGAGAACATCACGGAAGCCGCGATCGAGAGCTTCCGCGAAGAGATCGTGCTCATGTCGTGTCTGCGCCACCCGAACATTGTGCAGTTTATCGGTGCGAGCTGGGACAACTACTCGAACCTGTGCATTGTGATGGAGTACCTGGAGAACGGCGACATGCACAGCGTGCTGCACTCGAACATTGGCAAGAACTTCACGTGGGCCGACCCACTGCTGAAGATGGCGATCGACGTGGTGCAGGGCATGCTCTACCTGCACTCGCAGGAGCCGCCGATCGTGCACCGCGACCTCAAGAGCGTGAACGTGCTCTGCTCGGCGACCTACGGCTGCAACGTCGGCGACTTTGGGCTCAGTCGGCGGTACAAGAAGGGCGTGGACGCGCTCACGACGCTGGTCGGGACGCCGTTCTGGCTCGCGCCGGAGATCATCCGCAACGACCGATACGGTCCCGCCGCGGACGTGTACTCGTTTGGGATCGTGCTGACAGAGCTCGAGACGCGCAACACGCCGTACAACGAGCTGGAGGAGAACGGACTCAAGGTGCTGATGCGCATCGCGCACAACAACCTGCGGCCGACGCTGCCACCGACGTGTCTCACGAACCGGCGGAAGCTCATTACGGACTGCCTGCTGGACGAGCCGGGCAAGCGGCCGACGTTCGCCGAGATTCTCGCGCGGCTCCAGGGTCCCGTGCAGCTCGAGATCGAAGAGGACGCGACGCGCGCGACGCTGCTGGAGCGCCGGACGACGCTGCTAAAGAACAGCACCCACGCTCACATCGACACCGCCAACACGAGTGCCAGTACACGGCGATACGAATTTGAGTTCGGCATGTGAGATGAATGGATGAACGAGGAGTCCAAGTTGAAGTGCAAGTGAATGAATGAACGATAAGTAAGTCTATTCTATTAAATAAGTAAATAAGCCCACATATGCTGCTCTCAATCTCGCTCGCCTTGCAGCCTCTGCTTCGTGCAGCATGGCGCCTCGCCGAGTGCCACGCAAAGCGCAAGCGAGTCCAACATGACGCGAGAAAAAAACCGCCATGAGTGCCCTTGCATTGCTTCTTTGGCCGCTGCTGTCCATCCGTTTCAGACGACCAACACTCGACGACCAGACAGCAAATGCTTCAAGCAGACACAACATGGCGGCGGGAAAGTATAATATTGTTTGAGCGGAAGGCAGTCTCCAACTACTCACTCACTGCTGCTGCTAGCTAATCAATCATACAATAGGCTTGGTATGGCTCTCCTCACGACCGTCTGTCGTAAAATAGAGTAGAGGTGGCTGGGCTGGCTCGTCCGAGGGTAACTTAGTACAATCGCTTCTCGTACGTGTAGAGACCGTGGACGTTGCCCTCGCGCTGCGCCGCTGGCGTGCGCAGCTCGAAGCGGAGCTCGCCGTTGTAGAGCGCCGTGTGCACGTTCGCGAGCGTGGTCTGGCCCAAGTCCTGCAGACCGTGCATGATGCCTTGCTGCAAGTACGGGATGTACTTCTTGAGCGAGCCCTTGTCGACGACCGCACCGCTCACGCCCTGCGCGACCTTGACGGCGGCCGAGTGCGCGAAGTAGCGCTTCGACGAGCCCTGGGTCATGGCCTCGATCGAGCCCATACCACGGTACTTCTTCAGACGCACACCATCCTGGAAAAAGTACTGGCCTGGCGCCTCCTCCGTGCCGGCGAAGAGCGAGCCGCACATGACCGCGGAAGCACCGACCGACAGAGCCTTGATAATGTGGCCCGAGCTGCCAATGCCACCGTCAGCGATCACTGGCACGCCGAACTGGCGCGAGTAGCGCGCCGTGTTGTACACAGCCGACGCCTGCGCGCGGCCGACAGCGCACACTTCCTGCGTGGTACAGATCGAACCGACGCCCATGCCGACCTTGAGACCATCCGCGCCGGCCTCAATCAGGCTCTTGCACTGCGCCATGGTCACGACGTTGCCGCCGATCACGTCGATGTGTGGGTACGTGGCCTTGATCCACTTGATAAGGTCAATCTGGAACGTCGAGTCGCCCTGTGACGAGTCGATCACGATCAGGTTCACACCCGCGCCAACAAGCGCCGTGCAGCGGTCGCGGTCCGCTGGACGCGTGCCGATGGCCGCGCCGACGAGCAGCTGCTTGTTCGCGTCCTTGGACGCGTGTGGGAAGTCGCGGTTCTTCACGAGGTCACGGCGCGAGATGAGCGAGAGGAACTCGCCGCGCGCGTTTACGATCGGGAGCTTGCCCTTCTTGCTCTCCTTGAGAATCTTGTTCGCCTCCGAGAGCGACACGCCCTCTGGCGCCGTGATCAGGTCCGTCGACATGACTGTGCTCAGCTTAGTCGAGCGGTCTTCGATGAAGTCAATGTCGCGGTTGCTCACGATGCCTACGAGCACGCTGCCGACCTTGCCGTCCTTGGTGATCGGGATGCCGGCGAAGCCGAACTCGGCCTTGATGCGGTCCACGTCCGCGAGCGTGTGGTCTGGCGAGAGGCACTTTGGGTCCGTGATGAACCCGTTCTTGAACTTCTTGACGAGACGCACCTCCTTCACCTGCTCCTCGATCGTCATGTTGTAATGGATGATGCCGATGCCGCCGTGCAGCGCCATGCCGATCGCCATCGCGTGCTCTGTGACCGTGTCCATCGGCGAACTCACGAGCGGCAGACGCAGCGAGATGTTCTTCGAGATTTTGGTTTCGAGCTTCACCGCGTCCACGCCAAAGTTGATGTGTCCTGCAAGCAACAAATCAAAACGAAAACCAAACGGTCAGCATGACAGTACAAATCGCGAATCAGAGTTGCATGAGGAGTGAAGCTATGGCATGCTGCTGCAGATGCACCAGCAGCAGTAGTAGCAGCAGAGCAGCGCTGTGGTCGTATCACTGCAGCACCGCGCTGCCGCGTCTCTTGGTTGCAGCAGCAGGCACGCAGTGACCGAAGCAGCCAAGCAGCGACCACTCTCTGACTGCCCGCCTGCCGAGTGCCGGCTCATCTCAGGCAACTTCAACATCGACAGTGCGTCAATCAGTCGCCGTCGACAGCCATCCGATCCACACCCGCAACAGGCAGGCAGGCAGCAGTACCACTGCAGTCTGCATTACCGCAGTGCAAGCAATCGCGCAGCATGCCGCCTCGCTTTTGCGCAATCCGTCTTGAGGAAACTCACCAGGCATGAGGATGAGGTCGTCGTAGGTGTAGCCGACGCCGTTGTTCTTCTTGACGAAGATGTCGATGGCGGAGCGGCCGTCCACCCATTCGTTGTCGATCGCGTCAGCCATTCTGAAGGTAGAGAGACGAGAGGTACAGGAACTTGAAGCTTGAGTGACTTGTGGGGTCGGAGCCGAAAGATCGAATGACGGGCCCGTCGAGCGCGCGCGACTGTTTCTTGTTGCTTTGCTTGGTGGGCGCGCTGTCGTGATTCCACGTCCCAGCGGCCCGACGCAAACAACACCAACGATGGCCGAACCGGTGCCAGTGATTCCGCGCAATGGGTTTCGGCCAATCAGCGCGCGCGAAGCCGGCGGTTAGACATAGAAAGCGTTTCTATTTCTATGTCGATTGTGTTGAAGCTGCCCCCACCCATCAAAAAAGCGCTTTGTTGGCTAGCTCATCCTCTTTTTGTTGCCGTCAGGAGACAAATTTGAGGCATAGAAACCTTAGAAATAGAAATTACCGCGTTACAAAAAATAGACAATGTGCAAACCGGTATGCCGGGTTTCTGAGTGTGAAAACGTTTGCCTCTTTTGAAAACCATGGAAAGATATCGGCAGACAGCATTGCACACAACACCACCAAGAAGCATGGAAAGTGGTCGGTAGGCGGCGGCTGGACGAAGGTTGCGAAGCGGTGCTTAGATCGCGATTTACCAGCTCACAAGTAGAAGACGCAGCGCTCTGAGGCCATGACAATCGCCTCTGGACAAGTCCACTCGGCTACGAGTACCAACAGCAGCAGCAGCAATAATGATAGTAGTGCCGTCCGCCTAGCTGCAGCCAACCAATCTCCATCGTCCTCATCATCACCAGCAACAGCAGCAGTGCCTCAACCACAAAGCGCCAATGCCATGGAAAGTAATGATACTGTCGTCGACAAGCAGCAGCCCGCGCGCGTCGCCCTCATCACGGGCATCACGGGCCAGGACGGGTCGTACCTGAGCGAACTGCTGCTCGCGAAAGGCTACATCGTGCACGGCATCATCCGGCGCTCGTCGGCTTTCAACACGGCGCGCATCGAGCACCTGTACCGCGATCCGCACCTGAATGACGTGCGCCTATTTCTGCACTACGGTGACCTCACGGACTCGTCGAACTTGTGCCAGATCGTCGCGAAAGTGCGGCCGGACGAAGTGTACAACCTCGGCGCGATGTCGCACGTCAAGGTGTCGTTCGAGATGTCCGAGTACACGGCGGACGTCGACGCGATGGGCACATTGCGATTGCTCAACTGCATCCGCAACTGCGGCATGGAGAAGACCACCAAGTTCTACCAGGCGTCCACCAGCGAGCTCTATGGGAAGATCCAGCAGTGCCCGCAGAACGAAGGCACGCCGTTCTACCCGCGATCGCCCTACGGCGTCGCCAAGCAGTTTGCGTACTGGAGCGTGGTCAACTACCGCGAGGCGTACGGCATGTTCGCGGTGAACGGCATCTTGTTCAACCACGAGAGTCCGCGGCGCGGCCCCACATTCGTCACGCGCAAGATCTCGCGCGCCGTCGTGCGCATCCACGCGGGCGTGGAGGAGTGTCTATACGTGGGCAACCTCGAGGCGAAGCGCGACTGGGGCCACGCGCGCGACTTCGTGGACTGCATGTGGCGCATGCTGCAGCAGGAGCAACCCGAGGACTTTGTGGTCGCGACGGGCGAGTGCCACAGCGTGCGCGAGTTCATCGAGCTCGCGTTCGCGCGCGTGGGCATGAAGCTGCTGTGGAAAGGCGCGCGTGGCACGCTCGACGAAATCGGCGTGGACGCGAACGACGCGAACCGTGTGGTCGTGCGCATCGACCCAAAGTACTTTCGCCCCACGGAGGTGGATCTGCTCATCGGCGACGCGACCAAGGCCAAGCGCCTGCTGCGCTGGGAGCCGACCGTGCGCTTCCAGGAGCTGGTCGCGGAGATGGTCGACGCCGACGCCGACGCCGAGCTGCTCCAGACAAACGCCGCGCCGCATGCCATGTACTGAATTGGATGCTGGAGAGAATTCGAGAGATTCGTACGTAATGATGTGGCGCACGCATGGTTTGGTTACGGTATAGAATATAAATAAGCGAGACTCGCACGCATTAATGAGAGAGCTCAACGCTACCTTAGAACACGTCTCGTCGAGAGCTGCTGTCCCCAGACGATGTGAGCCCAACACCGATGAAGCGGCGGCTGAAGTTGTTGAGCTTGCTCGCGATCGCGTCCGTCTGCTTGAGCTTGCCGTCCTCAAAGACCGGCTCCTGCGCTTCCGCGAACCCGTACCAGAGCTCTGGGATCGTCGAGCCGTGCGCACTCAAGTCGTCATCGTTCAAACTGCGCTCCTGCGCTGCCAGTGATTGCGCCGCGAGGAGTAACGAGGGTGACGTCAGCACCATACGGCGCACCCCAATGCGCACGGATCCCTTCTTGGTCCCGTCTTCTTTCACCAGTGGGTACCACTCGTCAAACGCCTCGTTCACAGGGATCGCGAGCGAAATGTGCACTTCTCCGAGGTGTTCGTCCGGGACCACCAGGTTCTTGTTCATGACCGTGATGCTCACGAGCTGGTCGTCGATTGTAGGCGACGACGGCACCCAGAACACAAAGCGTTCGTTGTAGATCGGGCTGAGTGTGTCATTGCACACGGAGGACTGCTTCTCGTTGCCTTCGTATCGCACGACGACGTACGGATCGCTCTCGCCCTGGATAAAGTCGCCCACCGTGAGGTCTTTGGCTGCCAAGACCTCCGCGACGATCAGCTCTCCGTACGGACTGCCCGTAGAGAGCGGGTTAACGTGCGTCTTGGTGCGGCCGTGGCTTGGGTTGTGGATGTTTTGCTTCGCACATCCAACCCCTGCACTCGGACTCGAGCTTTTTGTTGGTGAGTTATTGCTGTCGCTCGACGTCGACATGGTGCTCATGCTCTTCCAGGACGACGAGATGGTGGCGAACGAGAGTCCTCGCATCGAGGCGCCCGAGCCCTTCGACTTGTTGCTGTAGCTCTTCATCTTTTCCTTCCAGCTGCTCATGTCAGGAAGCTGCACTTGCAGACCTGGCAGTGTCATCTGCGAAGTAGACGCAGTAGGAGACGCGTCCTTGGGTTCTTTTTCTTTCGGTGCATCGTTGCTGTTGCTGCTGTTGTTACCAAAGAGCTTGGTCTCGGTGAGCGTCTTGAACATGCTGTTCACAACGGTCGTCGGTGCGCTTTTGCTCGCGATCGCAGTTGAATCGTCACCTGCTATCTTTTCAACTGGATCGATGCTTGGCGATGGCGTCGGTGGCATTGTGTGATCCGGTGCAGGCGTCAAAGGCGACGCAGTTGGAACCGACACAACTGAAGGACGGAAATCATTCGCAGAAGCAATCGACGCAGGAGGAGGTGATGTGGTAGTAGCAGGAGCAGCAGGAGCTTTGGTCGGTGCAACAGGAGCTGAAGTCGCTGCAGCAGCAAACGCGGGCGGGATCACAACCTGCGAGGTTTTCGCATTTGCAAACGGCGCAACACGCTTCGCAAAGCTCGAAGAAGAAGACGACGACACAGACTCCTTGACTTTCGTTGCAGACGGTGACGCGACGTGTTTGGTCTCTACTTGCTCTGGCTTGGCAATAGCAGCAGCAGTAGTCGTCGTCGTCTTCACATTGACACCACTTCCTCTCTTGCCAGGCACTACTGGCGCTGGCGCTTGCAGCGCCGGTGGCGACGCGTCCTCGCGACTCGCCGATCGTGTCGCGCGCGTCTGCCAGAAGCTCTTGGCGCGCTGGAACTCGCTCGCGCTCTGCTCGTCGACCTGGGCCATCCTGCCACGCAGAAAAAGGTTTTCGTGGGTGATGCTGTCACACGCGGGTCTGATTGAAGAATGAGATAGCGAGCGAGCGAGAGCCGAGGGCAGAGCGAGTGGGTTCAATGAAAAAAAGAGCGGGCGCGCAACGGGGCGGAAAAAGCGGATTGCTAAATCGGCCACTGCTCAATCAAATCATGCCTTGCGATAGAATCGCGTGAGCCTGGAGGTTGAGCGCAGCTGGACACAAACGCAAACGCCCGCGCGCTTCTCTCTCTCGCGCGCGCACACACCACTCTCACCAGATGGGCGGAAGAGCTTCCGCGCGACCAGCAGGACGTCTCAGAGCATGACGCCTCATACAATCCATTACTCTCTTGCTCCAGAGTGGGCGGTCATCCGCAGAGGCGCGACAGCAGGTCGCCAGCTGGAACCCATGGGATTCGTCTTCCGGCTCTTGCAGAAAGTCAGCACGAATGAACATTGACACTGACACACACTCCACTTGGCGATTTCAGTTGAACGATGGAAAAACGGTTTATAACATAGAAAGCGTCCTTTCAAGCGACCATTCGTTTCAGCTAGATACAGTGCACGTCAGAAAGTTAAGGACAGCAAATTTTTTGAATTATATGGATTTTTTTCGAGTTTTGTGTTTGCGGATGAGCTTTTTAGTATGTTAGAGAACGTCATTAGAACAATCTCGTAGGAAATCGCAGCTC
This sequence comes from Globisporangium spiculum, assembly GCA_023335655.1. Taxonomy (NCBI): domain Eukaryota; phylum Oomycota; class Peronosporomycetes; order Pythiales; family Pythiaceae; genus Globisporangium; species Globisporangium spiculum. The sequence continues at coordinate 5 of JAADVO010000201.1, read as the reverse complement.
GATTT
>JAADVO010000200.1:0-45357 GCA_023335655.1 Globisporangium spiculum | reverse complement strand
ATCACTCATATCTGATCTGCTCGATTTCTGAAGAACCGAAGAGTGCTGGTCTCTGATAAGACAAACATCCTCAATGAAAATGGGTCGACAAGAGGTTTGAGCTGCAAAAACAGCAAGCAAAAATGATTTGCCATTTCAACTACAAGACAACAACGCCTGGTATAGATTCACTCCGACCTGTCCAGCACGCCTATGCCCACAAAGACAGCAGGAAATCTTTCAGTCATCTCAGGATGGCAGTGTGATCGCATCGTACCGCGGACGCTGAATCTCCTCCAGAACCTCGTCAAGAGGGGTCGGCGCACTGCCTCGCAGCACCGACCGGAATATCGTGGTCGAGAAGCCCGAGATGAACGTTACTCTCGCGTCATCGCTGAGCACGGGAGTATAACTGCTGGCGCCACTGTCACCACTCACGTTCCAGAACACCAGGTGCGGGATCTCAAGGTTAGCTTCTGCAAACTCTTGCTGCAGTAACTGGTACTCGGACTCAAAGCTCCCAGAGTTGGCCTGATCGAATGACACCCCTGACACCGCAACCAGTCGCTTGGGGGTCTCATCAGCAGTCAGATTCTGCTGCTTTGCGTACTCCAGAATCACACGAAAAGCCGACGTGAAGTCCGTACTCGGCCCTCCGTATGTCGCGTTCTTCAGCCAGCGCACGCGCTCAAAAAGGTTTGGGCCAACGACGCGGTGAAAATCTGGCGTTGGCTCAAACGTCAGCACAAAGTCTTTGAAAGTATCCAGGGTACTCAGCGACGACGCTAGCAGACCCAACGTGATCGCCACCTCCATCGGTCTCCCTTTCATGGACTCTTGTGAGACATCCGGCAGCATCACCAGGGTGTCCTTCATCCTGTCCACCGTGAGGCTCGCACCACTGTCCACTGCCACCACTACCTTCCACTGTGCTTCTAACAGCCCGTCGACGCCGCTTCGCTTGAGATACTGCGCCACAATCTGGTGCGGGAATACTGCCGTGCTCTTCGCATTCACCTTGGCTTCGCCTGTCGCCAATTTCTTCTTCCAGGCCGCAAACTGCTCGGACACGTGATTCTCAAACGCATGCTGTGGTCGGCCGTGAATCTGCATCGCGACGCTGGGCACTTTGTCGAAATCGATCGCCTCCCAGTCATAAGCACACATGAGCTTCTCGAGAATCCCCAACTTGGCCCGCAGCGGGGTCAAGTAGAACTTGCGCAGCTTGGCCGAGTTAAGCTTCATGTGTTTGCAGAGCTTCTTGTGCAGACTGAGCTTCGCGTCGAGGTTCCTGCTCTGCGACGGGATCCACTTGGCGCACATAGAGATCCGTCTCTTGGTACCCTCGTTTTCATTCTCAGCTTCGCTGTTCAGGATCTCCAAATCCTCTACCAGCTGCACGCGAAGCAGCTCCAGTGCGTCCTTCTCAGCGGGTGTGCCCATCAGCGCCATCGAATCGTCGAATCGGCCGTAGCGGGCGATCAAGTGCTTCAGGTTGTGTGCAAGCACTCGGTGGTGGTGGATGGCGAGCCACTCGAGCGCCCAGCGACCCAGCTGCCGCTCGCCTTTCCCGCCTCGACAGTCACGGATATGCGCCACGATCTTCAGCGTATCCAGCGGGTCTTCTTCGTACGAGGCGCGCAGCAGGTGCTCGAGCTTGAGCTTCCCGACCTCGCGCCTCGCTCCAAAGAACAGATCCGCTCGCGCGCTCGTTGGCTCGGGAGAGGCATTAGGAGAAAATGAATCGCCACCTCCATGCGTCCAGGTTGCGGCACTGGAGGTGTTGAGAAATGGTTCGTGGGCGATGGTCATGACAAGGACCAAGCGAATAGGCGACTCACTCAAACCAGGAACTGACGGGAATGGGAGGCTTTTGTGCGGTAGGTAGGGCAGTTGAGTCGAGGGTGCTGGACAGAGTCCCACGCAAGAAGCCTAACAAACTGGAGAACCCAGTGATGTGCATGTGCGACCATCCTCCGTTGATTTGATTGGATGGGATTTGACCCTAGACCGATTTTCGCCGCGCATGGACTCGTTCAGGAACGGACCAAGTTGCTCGCACACAATTACTAGGAAATAATGAAAATACGCTCGAGTTTTTGTTATGTCTTGCAGCTCCCACGTCGCTGCAAGAGCAGCAGCATTGCACGCCAAGAAAACGCGAAGAAACGGCCACGCGACGCTTGACAGCAACAGACTCGCTTCTCATTCTCCATCTTCGTTTCGCCTCGCACCACCAGTCCAAGAGGAACCGTGAGCCATCATGTCGTTCAACAGTAGTACGCATGCTGGGTCCTTCTCCGCCTCCTCCGCTACAGGCACTGGCAGCAGCGCGGTGATCCTCGGCGGCGAAGGCTCGGACATCGCGGCCAAGTCGAAGCAAGTGATCGAGGGGCTCAAGCGACTCTACTCGACCAAGCTCAAGCCACTGGAGAGGAAGTACTGCTTTGACGACTTCCACTCACCGCTGCTGAGCGACGCGGACTTTGACGCGAAGCCCCAGGTGCTCATGATCGGCCAGTACTCTGTGGGTAAGACGTCGTTCATCGAGTATCTGCTCGGGCGGTCGTTCCCAGGCCAGCGCATTGGTCCCGAGCCCACGACCGACCGCTTCGTCGCGGTCATGCACGGCGAGGAAGAGCGTACAGTGCCCGGTAACGCGGTCGCTGTGTCCCCGGACCTCCCGTACGGCGGGCTCTCGATGTTCGGCACGGCGTTTCTCAACAAGTTCGAGGCCGCCCAGGTTCCCTGCAAGGTGCTGGAGAACATCACGGTCGTGGACACGCCAGGTATCCTCTCGGGCGAGAAGCAGCGCATCGCACGAGGCTACGACTTTGTGCAGGTGGCCAAGTGGTTTGCCGAGCGCTCGGACATGATTCTGCTGCTCTTTGACGCGCACAAGCTCGACATCTCGGACGAGTTCCAGCGTGTGATCGAGGTGCTCAAGGGCCACGACGACAAGATCCGCTGCATCCTCAACAAGGCCGACCAGATCGACCAGCAGCGGCTCATGCGGGTGTACGTTGTGCTTGGTTATACCGACAGGTTGCCTTATATTTTGATCGCTGATCTGTGTGCCTCTCTCAACCAACCGTGAACTAGGTATGGCGCGCTCATGTGGTCGATGGGCAAGGTGCTCAAGACGCCCGAGGTGATGCGCGTGTTCATCGGGTCGTTCTGGGACCAGCCGCTGCTGCACACGGACAACGCGGCGCTCTTTGGCGCCGAGGAGAAGGACCTCATGTCGGAGCTGCGCAACCTGCCGCAGAACGCGGCGATCCGCAAGATCAACGAGTTTGTCAAGCGCGCGCGGCTCGCCAAGGTGCACGCGTACCTGATCGGCCACCTCAAGGACAAGATGCCAGCGATGCTCGGCAAGGAGAAGAAGCAGCGTGAGCTCATTGAGAATATGGCCGAGACGTTCCGCGAGGTGCAGCGCAAGTATCACCTGCCGCCGGGTGACTTTCCGAACCTCGATGAGTTTTGCAAGAAGTGCGCGGATCGCAAGTTCCACAAGTTTGCGAGTCTGAACGTCAAAGCGATCCAGGAGATCGACGATCTGCTCTCCAAGGACATTCCGAAGCTCATGGCGTCGCTGCCCAAGCGTGAGGCGAAAGGGGACATGGCGGAAGGCGGAGCGAACTTCAACCCCTTTGCGGACCCAGCGTCGACCGCCGACTCGGACTGGGAGATCGCGCCGAAGAAGCCCGAGTATGACGCGATCTTCAAGACGCTACGCGTCGACGCATCCGGACGAGCGAACGGCGCGAGCTGCATGACTCCGCTCAGGGCCTCGGGCTGCTCGCAGGAGACGCTCAAGGCCATCTGGGACCTCGCGGATGTCGACAAGGACGGCTGTCTGGACGCCGAGGAGTTTGCGGTCGCGATGTACCTGTGCGCCAAGGCGAACGAGGGCGAGCCGCTGCCGACCGAGTTGCCCGAGTCGATGATGCCGCCCTCGAAGCCCAAGGCGCCCTCCAATGCGTCGGTATCAGCGGTTTCAGCAGTATCCCCACGAGCGGCGGAGCCTGTAGGTGCGCTCTAACTACTACAGGTACTCGCTAGACAAGACCACAAGTATCCATGTCCAGACTCGCTATTCATCACCTTCAGCTTCTAGCCTCTCGATCTCATTATAAAGATGATTCTGTTCCATTCGTTCAGGTAGGAAGAAGCAGCTTAGCTGTGGCGGTGCTGCGCTGTGGTGGTTTTGCTAGGCGACACGCCGCTGCCACTGCTACTAGTACTACCACCTTCACCGGTGCTGACGCGTGTGTTCGAAGTAGATGATGATGCGTCGTCGCTCTTCTTCTTGACCACATTCTTGGCCGCGTACTGACGCAGCTCGTCGTAGGTCAACGCGCGTTCCTCCTCCTCTTCCTCAAGCTTGGCGCGGCTCAGCTGACTAGAGGACGAAGAAGACAACCCAGGTGTCCCCGGTCCTAGGTCTCTAACAAAAGCATTCGAGGCATCATTAGGGTTGCTGATACCATTCGTGGCATCTGCCAGCAAGTTATGGCTGGGGGCAACATGCGACGAGAAGGGCAGCAGTGTTTGGCCGTTGTTCGCCGCCACGGCCGCTGTCAGTGCTGCTGCGAACTGTACCTGAGAGAGCGATTTCCTGACCGTGAGCTCAAATCTACCGCCGGACTTCCGACGCTGTAGACCCTGGTGCAGATGCAATTGCTGCTGTTGCTGTTGCTGTTGCTGCTGGAGCGCCTTCGTGGGCGACCGTGGCGCCGCGTGACCGCCATTTTCGCTCGAGTCGCTCTTCTCGAACGGTGAGGACGCGGGGATGATGATTACGCCGTTCACCCCTCCAGGAGACGGCACGTGCACTCGGAGCTTCTGCGATGGGTCTGATGGGAGTGTAAGCGGACCGTGACCGATCGGCGAGGACATTGCTGCTACGGCTTCTTGGCGGTGTAAGAGTCCAGAAGAAGTAGATTGTAGACCTAGAGGTAGCCCACCACCCGTCAAAGTACTCGAGCCTTCCGGTGATCCTCCACCAGTGCCACTGGAGCTCCTTGATGTCCTTGTCGTCCCTGCAGCGACCGCAGCAGCTGAGGCCGCTTCGTGGGTCTCTTTCATCAAACTGGTCGCGAATGTCTCGATCGCCTGGAGATACTCAAGCACATTTGTGTCCGTCACGTCCCGCGCCGAGTGGGAGCCCAGCGCCAGATGCGCGCTCCCGTGACTGAACTTGTCCACGTTGCGCGCGCAGTTGGCGTGCACGAGCATGCTGTGGATGGAGTGCACGGACGACTTGATGCGCGTGAGCGTCGTGGCCGTGTCCTCGAACTCGTTATCGTACGCTTTCGCCTTCTCGAGCGCCTGTTGGTACTTTGCATCGAGCTCGCGGAACTGCTGCTTCTGGGTTGCACTCGTGGCGATCCCCTCCTGGGCCTTGAATGCCTCGATCTGGCATGTGAGCTCGTCGATCTGCGCATGCAGCGCCACCTCTTCGGCGTGGAGCTCCTCGGCACGCTTGAAGTGCTTGAAGTTGGCGTCGTCGCGGTTCACGATCTCTTCGGCGATTTTGGTGATATCTCTAATCCCCGTGAGCTGTTTGATGCCCGCGAACGCCTTTTCGTACTTGGCGATGATGTCCTCGTTCGTGGTCGCGAGCGCGCGGTCGTAGCCGATTTTCCACGTCGAGAGCACGGAAATGCGGTTCAGCGGGCTATCGGACGGCGTGTGGCCTAGTCCTCCACCAGCAGCATTAACGCCAGAGTTGGGGCCGCCACCACCACCCATTCCGAGCCCTGAGACAGAGCCGTCGGAATCCGAGTGACGGTGATGGTAAAGTTTACTTGAGAACGGAGACCCTAGAGCCAACGGGGATCCTGCGCCGGCGCCTCCGACTCCAGCTCCGCTTAGCCGAGCAGCCTCACGCATGGACGTCTCGATCGACGCCTTGAGTTCCTGGAATTGCTGCTCGTAGGTGCGCTGCTCCTGCTCCGCTTGGCTCTGAATCCTTAAAATCTCCAGGTTCACCTGGTCCTTCGCGTCCATGGCCTTCCTCAACTCCTCGACCGAGAGCTCGTGCCGCTGTCGGTACTCGCTCATCTCCTTCTCGAGCTTCTTGTAGATGCCGTCGAAGATCACGCGGTCCTTGCGCACTTTCTCGATCTGCGCACGCAGGTGCTTGTTGATCGAATCCATCTCGTTTTTCTTGACCAGCGAGAGCTCCAGCCGGTTCTCCAGCGCACGCACGCGGCGGGTGCTCGCCGCCGAGCTCTCTGCTGGAAGAGCCATGGACGTAGCAGCAGCTAACCCAGGACTACTCTCTGCAGACGAAGCATTCGAAGAGCCTGATGATGAGCCAGTCGAACCACTTGAGCCACCAGTGGCTTCGCTGTGCTGCTGCTGCCGGATCGCCTCGAGTTCCTGCGCCTTCTTGACCAGCAGCTCATCCACGCGCGCCGTGTTCTTCTTTACCAGGTCGATCTTCTTGAGAAAGGTCGCCGCCATCGTGTGCAGCCGGTCGAACTGCTGGCGCTTCTCGTGTCTGAGCAGCGTCTTGGCGTCGCGGAACTCGATCGCGAGCTCCTGCTTGAGGATCTGGTTCTGCTCCTGGAGCTTGCGGATCACGTTCCGCTGGTCGTGCACCGAGTACTTCTTGCTCGCTGTCGATGACAGTTGTGTCCCTAAGCCTGAGCCATTCTCCGCACCTGGGTGAGTTGCGGATGAGCCGTCGCGCTTGCTGCGCTGGGTCTTTCGGTTGTTGTTGCCACCTCCGCCCTCGCGCCTATCGTTGGGCGAGTTGGCGCCGTTCGTAGCGGTAGTGCCATTCGCGTCCTCATCCTCGCTCTGCAGCTCCTGCTGCTTCTTGGCGACGAGCGCCAGACCCGCGAGGATCCCGAGCTTCGTGTCCACGCCCAGCAGCTGCGTCACCGCTTCGTCGGCGTCCATTCTTGCGAGATATTGCGCTCGAATGTCCGTCCAATAATGCAACAACTAGTAGAGTGCGAACCAAAGTCCGAGTCGTTTCAGTTTCTCGTTTCTCGTTTGACGGTGGTCGATACATTTCTTTTACAGATATACATACTTTGAACTCTCACTCAATTTCTGAGCACTTGCCTCACACACTCGCACCTTCCTTTCTAATCCATCAACTCCAATACTTTGCAATATACAGACACACGTGACTACCATGGAAATGAACGACCTCCGCTTGCCGCCTCTTCCTTTGGAAGCAACCGCGGCAAGTCGGTGTGTTCGCTCATCTTCAGTCCTTTTCACCTACTTCTTCTGATTGGAACTGAGAACTAATGTCTCTATCTCACTCGCTTTTTTGATCTACCATCGGATCAAAACTTCGTCACACCGCCAAAAGAAGCCGAAGCTTATTAAATATCAACCAGCAAGATCATACCCATCTAGCACGCGGCAGTCATTGGTTGATGTGTTCGCTGCTTCTGCTTCTGCTGTTGCTGGACGCCTCGATGGAACTTGAGGCGGTTCGGGAACGCCACTCGGGCGCTCGACGGTTCTTCTTCATCGGCTAGTAGCACTGGTTCAACAGTGTCTATCACCACCGCCTTGGCGACTAACAGTGTACTTGTTTCACTGGAAGCGGTGGCATTTGGAGGCTTAGCGGTGCTTTGCTTCCTTGCCGAAGGACAGACAGGTACACTTGGCTCTGAAGGTGATGAAGATGCTGACGATGCTGCTGATGATGAAGAAGAAGTGGAAGCCTCACTGCCATCATCTGAAGAGCAGATACTGTGCGCCTTGCCCCGTCGGAAGGTTACGCGCGTGGGTTTGCTCACGGTCACGCTCACATTTGCCTCTTCAAACACCGCCTGGAACTCCGTGCCTAGAGGTACCACCACAGGCTGCTCTTGCTCTTCTATTTGCACTACCGCTGCTTTCTCTGTCTCTTCTGGATTTGCCTGAGGCTCCGCTGTCTCTCTAACTTGGACTTCTTTGTCTCCAACTTGGTTGTCCCCACCCAAGTCCTGTGCTTTCTGGCTCTCCTTGCCCTGGATCTTGTGCGTTTTCACCTGGCGGTGAGAGTTCTGCGGTGAGTTCACAGGAGACCGATCACGCTTGACCACCATTGCTGCCGCCAGCTCTTCGTAGTGCTTTGACTTCTGCTTTGGGGAGCCTTTCAGCTTCCGTGCTTTCTCTTTAACGACAACCTCGTCCTCGACTGGCGGCGGTCGCAGACTGTTGTAGTGATCGTCCTTGTACAGCAAGTGCAGAACCTTATACGGTACGGGCGGCTTGCCGGTCTTTGGATCGTTGTCGCGACCGTTTTCGATGCGCACGCGGCGCATTGGTCCCTGGTGCACCACGATATGAACGTTAAACAGCTTGGCGGCGGCATAGAGCTCCGGATTGCCGCCCCACTCGCCCTCTCTCTTCATGCGCTTGCAGTACTGCTCGAGAGTCTCGGCCGAGGCTTCCTCGGTCGCGATGAACGGCTGGAACAGCTTACCCTCGCGCTGGATGAACTCTACAATGCGCTACAGATACCATACCCAAAGAACCAATGTCATTAGCCATCAGTCAAGTATATTTCAGTAAGACTGTAGCAAGCGCACAAGACGTACGTACCCTTCGGATGTCGCTGTGGAAGGCCTCGCTGCCGTAGAGCTGGTCGCTGATGGCGCGGAAGAGGCAATTGCCGTCCGCCTGGGTCCTGACGACGCCCCACTTGATGCGCGTGTAGTGGCGCGCCACCTGCTGGTCGCACGACCAGACTCCGTCGAGCCCCATGACTTGGCGCAGCAGTTTGCGCAGATTGTACTCGACGCGCGGCTTGTAGCGACTCCGCTGGTGCTTGAACGAGTCTTTGCCTTCTCGATCGTCTTCTGGTAATGAAGTTGTCGAATTAGTTGAATGGCGAGTAAAGGACGCGTCCGGGGGCGAGAATGAGTACTTGGAGCCCGCTGGAAGCGACAGCGACGAGCTGCTGGAAGAAGCCGGAGACGTTTCCGCTTCTTCTTCGTCGTCAGTGATGTGGTCTTCGAGTTCCGACTCGACGATCGGCGCCAGAGTGGGTTTCAGTCTCGGCGGTCTCCTGGATTGGGAGCGTCTACCTCCACTGGTGTTGCTGATACTGCTGGTGCCTGCAGGTGGATTCGACGACGATGGTGGTGAGTTGGAACTGGAGCCGGCACTCTTGTTGCTGCTTGAAGCGTGGGGTGTGATGGTAGTACTACTCCCACTCTTCGTACTATAGCTGCTGCTGCTGGTACCCCATCGGAATTTCGTGCGATTGCGCTTCTTGACGGCCGCAATGACCTGCTGGTCCTGCGGCTTGGTCTGCTCGTACAGCTGCATAGTTTCCTTCCTCCCTTCCTTTCGTGCAGAGAGAGTCTCAGCTGTACTGAGATCTACTGTATGTGTCTGGCCGCCTGCCTGCTAATCAATCAATCCCTCGAAAGCCAGCGAGGAGATCACTTGGGAGCTGCGAGCTGAGCGCCTGACTGGCTGGCTGACCGGCTGGCTGACTGGCTGGAAAAGCGACGACACCCCGATATCTCTTATCTCCTGTGTGAAGAGTCTGGCTGGCCGACTGCGCCTGCCACCTTCTCCATCCATTCGAAACGCGTTGCGCTCGGTCGTTTCGAATTTCTTTCTCGATTATTTCCTTCGATCTTTTTTTTGAGAATCCATTGTAGCCATGAAAAAATGAAACAGTTCAACTTCAGGAAGGGAGAAAAGAGAGCCGGAGCGCATGGAACAATAGCGAAGTCATGACAGAGTGAGAATACTGTATGGCGAAATGAGCTCTTCGTGACAGCAAAGAGCAACGATGATAAGCGGATACTGGCGAACTGCTGGTCTCCTCCCACTGTTCAAGATGGTCGACCTACCTCGTCCTTTCGGTGCTGCTGCTGACTGTTATCACGCGCGCAATGTTCCGACACCCCCACCACCAAGATGGAATACTGCAGTCCTTGATCCTCGTTGTGGGAATACGAACGGAACGATCGCACACGTGGCAGCGAGAGGGACGATCGATCTCTCTGAGCTGCTTGCACAGTTCTCATCTTCGTCTTCAAGCCTCAGCGCTTCAGCAGCTGTCATCTTGGTGGGTGGCGGGTGTTGCTCTACAACTTCGAAGCTCGGGTGGGCTCCTGATCAGCACCGCTGAAATTGCTTCATTATCACACTTCCGCTGCTGTTGCTGCTAACGCCAATGCGCTCATTCCGTTTATTCGCGCTAATTCACTCTGCTCTATTGAGGTTGCATTCGCATCGCGTCTCGCTTATCATTTCCCACCAGTCTTTTTCGCGTCTTTCTTCAATTTCCGCAGCTCTTTCTTGCTGAGTGGGGAAGCGTGCTCGCCTTCTTTTGCGACCACCTGCAGTGTGTCGATGCCTCGCATGAGTGCCTCTTCTTGTTCTTTTTCTTCTTCTTGACCATCACTCGACGCTGCGATCCGCTGCTGCTGCTGAGATGCCGTCGCATTTGCGTGAACCTTCCAGCGCTAAAGAGAACCACAACAGGCAGGGGTTTCATCCGTCAGCCTTACGCTCCAGGTCAGCCACAAACGAAATTCTCTGCGCATGGGACAATGCTGAGCTGGTAGATAGCATCAAACAAGGACGACATACTTTGGCAAAGTCCTCGGGACGGAACCCGTCGCAGTCGAGCACGATCTCCTGCGGCGCTCTCTGGTGGTACAGATCGGTGTCCTGAAGCGCGCGGACGCTGTCGTAGTGGTCGCTGCCGTGGTACGCCACGTGGATGATCTTTCTGGGCTTGAGCGCGTCGCACTCGATCACCATGCGCGAGCTCTCCTGGTGGATCACCACGTACACCTGGAAGTTGCGCGCCGCCGCGTAGAGCTCCTGGTTGCCGCCCCACGTGCCGTCTTCACGCATACGCTTGCAGTACTAATAGAAATAGCACAACAGACAATCGTGAGTGTTGGTTGATACAGAGACGCCATACTCAGAGAATGTGATGTGTAAGGACGGGAAATGGACGCATGTGGCCACCTACGCACGTGCTCAAATTTTTCTTCGTCCTCCATGAACGGCTCAAAGTCGTCGCGCTTGAGCTCGATGTAGTCCACGATGCGCTGTTCATAGTCACATCACCAGAAAGAGAGAGAGAGAGAAAGAGAGAGAAAGAGAAAGTTGGTAAGATATAGCTAGCGCACGCGACATATAGTAGTACCAATCACTAGCAACAGACAAAGCGTACCCTTCGGATCTCCAAGTGCTGGTGCTGGTCGCCAAAGAGCTGGTCACCTATAGATCTGCATTCGGTATCATGCAAACAGGAATGAACATGGGCAAATGGTGAGCAGCGAGCACATACACACGACCCCAATGTTGACCAGTGCTGTACATACCGGAAGAGGCAGTTGCCATCCGCCTCGACTTCCTGTTTTCAAAGTACAACAACAACAAACAACAAACAGCTCTGTAAGCATCACTGGTGACCACTCCAGACTGCTGTGGCAGCAAACAACACGACTCACAAAGAGTTTGCAGCCGATGGCCGCGAGCTGCTTGCGCATCGCGAGGATCACATCGTCACTGGTCTTGAAGCGCTCTCCGCGCTGCTGTTTCTTGGCTTTGGCGCCCTTCGCGTGCTTGAGCTTGCTGGCTTTTGGTGCTGGAGTTGGCACAGACGTTGCCACCGCTGCAGCGCTTGCCTGGGCTCGTCCCTTCGTCCCATCACACACACATACAAGAGGAAGGGCAGCTGTCAGCAGTGGTCAACTGTATACGCGCGCACCTACCACGAGGGCAGCTGGATGCGCAAGAGACGCACGGGCGCGACGAGCTTGGGCGGCTTCTTCGTCGCTTTCTTGGCTCCCATTCTGTGCGCGCAGGCAACAAATATCCTTCAACCAGCTTTTTAACCAGCAAATTAAAACTTGAACAAAACATGTCGCTTTTAAATAGCAAATCCAAGCCAACTGGATTTATTTGAATTTGGTAAAAACAAAATATCTCTTTGCCTGGGCAAAGAGTAGAAAGTCGACAAAACTCACGCCGTGCTTTTCCAACCACAGAGCACATGGAGCATGTGCTACTACACCTGGTACTCGTACAGGAGCAGTAACTCCAGTAGCAAGTGTGAGGCAACAAACAAGGGGATTGCCAGCAAATGCTGTGTATCCTCAAGACAAATGCACATTGTGAAGGTTAAAAGAAGCACTTCGAACTACTGTAGAAGTTGGCGAGCTCGTTGAATTCTCATTGGAAGCTCGTGTGAAGATCGTCCTTCTCGAGGTAGTGCACTTCCACATTCTCAAAGTTACTGTCCAAAGCGTGATCGCTGTACTTCAGAGAACATGCAACACACATACAATGGGCAGCCATATGGTTCACTGGCATATCCACATACTTATTGCTACCTTTCACCGACACATGGTATTACGAATAGAGCGAGGACTTACCATTCATCAGAATGCTGCGATCGATGGCCGAGAACTGTCAAATTCACACATACCACATTTCAGAGGGATCATGAGATCCAAGAGATCCAGCATCGCAACGCGCATACTAACCTTGTTGTGCATCATCATCCGCCTTGAACCAATATGTACCTCAATGCCCTACATAACTCACTCAGTAAAACAGATACGAGCATCAATCCACAAACAAGTGTGAGCACACAAACAAACACTGCGAAACCAAAATGCTTAACTTACCACGGCTTGTAGTTCAGGGATTTTCGAGTTAGCATCTCCAGCGCTCTTCCCATCCGTTACAATGCAGACGGTGGCGTAGCTCTTCCCTTCATGTCTGTGCAATTCCAGGATAGCATCTGCATTAGATCTTTCACTACGTTTCAATTCACTTCAACGCAAGCAAAGCGAACACTTACATGTGGGCATGCGATGAGGTGCATACATAAATCCAGTGTTTTGCATGTTGGAGGCTACAGCTCGAACAGCCTCTGTTTCGAGCTTTTGCATCGTCGATTCTTGAACTCCAATAGCTCAGACGGACGCAAAACAGTCGGGACAGTATTGATAGCGCGGTAGATAGTCGTTATGCTCACCTGTTGCTTCAGGTCGTCCAGCACATTCACCTGGAGCAGGACTGGGTACCGCATTCCTCCTGCGATCCACAATTGTGCTCGCTTGCGCTGATCGGCGTTCAGTTTCGGCGGGCGCCCAAGTTGGACTTGATCAGAAGCGGTGTTGACCGCATGGATCGTTCTGAACATGTAGATAGGGGGCTAGTTCGTTATGCTGATTATCTTGTAAGCCTTGCGCATCGGCTTATCTTCTGTGTGCAGCGACCTTATCTTCTCAGCGACGCTGACGGCGTCGGTGACCTCTTGGCCTCGACCACGCGCACATCAGTCTTTGTGGTGTTGCGGTTGTGTTTTTACTAAGCAGAGAGAGCATCCGTGAGGCTACCCATGATGAGCACCTTGAAAAGAACTCATTCCGTTCCACATTTTGCAAATCGCCGCGTGCTCGATACTCCAGTGTTTAGCAAATGCCGAAACACGAATCACTTGGGCAAAGTGTGTTTCGAGAGTCGTGTTTCATCATTTTGAAACAACAGCAAATTGGCATTGAATCAGAAAAAGAGCGACAAAAAACCTGGTCTGGAAACCGATTGTCATGCTGTTTGAAAGTTTGGTCTTGTTTATTTATCGGCTTTTCGGATAACAGAGCAACCTGAAAGCAATTATGGGACTAACAATTACAGTACCATTAACTTCTATAATAGTTACAAAAATATCCCAAACTGATCAACTTCACAAATACAGACCATCTCTTGGCTGCCAGTGACTCGGAGTGAGTCGATTTGCCGAAAAGCTACAAACTCGCAGGAAGCAAGCAAGCGATGGTGGCCACGAGAAGAAGCTCCCAGCGGCTGCAGGAGAAGGTCCAGAGCGCCGAGAGCGCGCCGTCCAGCCCCGTGTCGGCCGCCACCACACCCACGCGCGGCGCCGCGCGCAAGACCGGCAGCGCCACCAAGAAGGTGTGTGTTGTTGTGTGCTGCGACTCTCTCGCATGGACGCATGCACGTGTAAGTGACTTGTTGGCAATACTGACTGTTGGTTTATGTGTGTGCTGTGATTGATTGACTGGTAGTCTCCAGGCAGTGCTACGAAGGCCAAGACGCCACCAAAGCGCAGTGCGAAGAACGCTGCGGCGGTAGAAATGGAAGAAGGTGTAAAGGCGGAAGCGCCAGTGAGTGCCGAGGGTGAACAGGAACAGCAGCAACAGCCACAGGAAGACAGCGCGAATGCTACTGGCATCGCTACGGAAGAGAGCAAGGACGAGGTCACGAAGGAGCTCTTCCACGCAGAGACGGAGGTGAAGGACTCACAGGAGACGGTTGAGGTCGTGAGCGAACAGGAGTCGAGCGAAGAGACGAGCAAGCTCAAGACCAACGAAGAGCCAGCAACGCCAGTGGAGGAGCAGGCCCCAGTGAGCACTGCTGCTGCTGTGGAAGCTGATGATGAAGACGTCGACAGCCAGGCGACAGAAGACGAGGAAGAGGAAGTACTGCTCATGATGGACTCGGACGATGAGAACGACATCGAGGATGCAACCGAAGAAGACGCCGTGGACGCGGACGAAGAAGAAGAGGACATCTCCGCGTACGTAATGATGGCTGCGTCTGGGATCAATCTGTCCACGACCAAGCCTTCGTCGTCGAACGCCGCCGCCAGCAGCATCAGTCTGACGAAGGCGTCCGTCTCTTCGCGCACCAACTTGGTGCCGGACGCGCTCGACAGCGGCGCGTCGCAGCACGCCAAGTACTTTGATTTCCAGGGCTACAAGAGCGGCGCGAAGCTCGTGGCGGAGAAGCGCACGCAAGAAGAGCAGGCGACGCTCAAGTCACAGCTGCAGGAGGAGGCGCGGTCGCACCGTCAGCGCGAGGAGCACCAGAACAAGAAGTCGGCGGGCCGCAAGTGGTTCGACATGGAGTCTCAGGAGCTGACGGCCGACGCGCGCCGCGACTTTGCGCTCCTGCGCATGCGAAACTACTTGGACCCGAAGAAATTCTACAAGACGTCGGACCACCACAAGAAGCTGCCCAAGCACTTCCAGATGGGCGTGGTGATCGAAGGCGCGCACGAGTTCAAGTCGGCGCGCCTGACCAAGAAGGAGCGCCACCAGACGTTCACGGAGGAGATCATGGCGGACGCCAACATCCAGTCGTACACGAAGCGTGTGTTCGGGCAGATCCAGGCGGCGCGCGCCGGCGGCAAGGGCAAGAAGAAGCAGAAGACGACCAGGTATTAAGTTAGGAGAAAGCTCTGCTTGAGCCACGAGAGAGAGCACCACACACACGAGAACGATAGAGGATGGATAATGCCAGATCATGGAATGGTATGTATTTTGAATGGATATAGTCGATGAATGCCTGTCGAATTTGTGTGTGACTTGTCGTGGCAGGCGTGACGGTGAAAGGATCTCTCCACCGGTTTCACAAAGTGCGACTCGAAGCGACGCACCTACCGTCTCACAAGGCGTCGCCTGTGTCCTTCCTTCCTTCCTTCCTTTGAGCCAAAGTGCCAAGTGAATTAGACAGAGAAGCATCTTCCAAGTCGTATCCAGCGTCCCGGCAGCAGCAACAGCAGCAGTAGTACTAAAGTCACAGCGATTACACCAGTAGCGAGCGGTGGCAGACCACTTCACCCTCTCCGCACGGACCTCAAACACGAACGATGGCGTCCAAGCGCGAAGCGAAGCGCGATGATGAAGAGGAAGAGGACAACGACGAGGACGACATTTCCGGCAGCGAGGGCGAAGACGAGTCCGAGAGCGACGAAGAGATGTCCGAGTCCGAGAGCGACGGTGGCGGTGATAGCAAAGCCACCGGAGGTGGCAAAGGCAAAGGCGTGGCAGATAAAAGTGGCGGAGGCTCAAAATCGGGGAGTGAGCGCGCGCTCGTGAACCAGCCGTTCGACGAAGCGCTAGACCTGAGCGAGTCGGACTCGGGCAGCGTGTCCGAGGGACTCGACTCCCCCAAGAAGGCGGCCAAGCAGCTCAAGAACATGCCGTTCGACGAAGCGCTCGAACTCTCGGGGAGCGTCCAGGATATGGAGAGTCCCCAGAAAGCTGCTGCTGCTGCGCTGCCGAGGGGCAAAGAGAGCACTCCGCCGCCAGGGAGCGGAGCTGCTGAGAAAGATCGCACAGGCAGTGGCGCTGGCGGTGGTGCTGGAGCGAAATCCACTCAAGCAACAACAATAGCGGCGACGGGAGGCGGCGGTCAGGAGATGAAGAACAATCCGTTCGACGAAGAAGTGGACTTGAGCGACTCGGGCGAGAGCGTCGATACAAACGGCCACCCGAGTCCCGACCGCAACACCATGAAAGCCAAGTCCGCTGCGGCGGCGTCCGCATCTGCGGCGTCAGCTGCAAAGAGTACGGCCGCTGCTGCACCAGCTTCAACATCGTCAGCAGCTCCGATAGCGACTACCCACGTGCGAAGAGACGACAAATCGCAGCAGAAGCCCGCCGCACTGGAAGAGCGCAAACCGCCAGCCGTGACAACTGCGACAACGGCGAAACCTGCGGCAATGGCTCAGAAGACCGAGGTGAAAAAAGCCTCCGAGCCAAAGAAGAAGCATGACTCGGACAGCTCTTCAGAGGAGTCGGGAAGCGAAGAGGACGATGATGACGATGACGAAGACGACGATGAAGGTGAGGAGTCACAGTCCACGTCAACAGCAGCAGGAGGACCAGGTGGCGCGAATGGCGCTGGTGCGAATGCTGCCAGTGGTGGCAGTGCCAACAGCCAGTCGTCGATCATGGCGAACGCCGGAAGCTACAAGGAGAGCGACTACGCACACCTCAAGGTCTCAGGCGAGGTCCGCGAGCTCTTCCAGTACATCGGGCGGTTCAAGTCGCAGGAGATCGAGCTCGAGACGCGGCTCAAGTGCTTCGTCCCCGAGTACATCCCCGCCGTGGGCGACATGGACGCGTTTCTCAAGATCCCGCGGCCTGACGGCGAGATGGACAACCTGGGACTCAAGATGCTCGATGAGCCGAGCTTGACGCAGTCCGACGCCACGGTGCTCGACCTGCAGCTGCGCTCGACATCCAAGAAGAAGCACGGCGACATCGTCGTGCGCAGCATCGAGAGCGCCGAGAAATCTCCCAAGGAGATCGACCGCTGGGTCAAGAGTATCGCGGACCTGCACCGTACCAAGCCCCCGCCGCAGGTGCACTACACCAAAACGATGCCGGATATCGAGAGCCTCATGCAGGTGTGGCCCGAGGAGTTCGAGGAGCTGCTCGGCAAGACGCCACTGCCCGGGGCATCCATGGACATGGCGCTCGAGCAGTACATCCGCGTGATCTGCGCGCTGCTTGACATCCCGGTGTACAAGAACGTCTACGAGTCGCTTCACGTACTCTTCACGCTCTACCTCGAGTTCCGCAGCAACCAGCACTTCATGAACTACGACGAGCAGCTCGAGAGCACGCAGCAGGTGCCGCCGCCCTTCACGGCGCGACGGGACCGAAGCGACGAGATGATGATGACGATGGCGGACGACTACAGCTCGCGCAAGTGAATGATCTATCGTAGTGGTTTCTGTAGCATGAAAAGAGCAGGTTCAAATAGTAAAACAGCAGCGATGTTCCTTAAACTTCGTTCCATACTCCCGTGCTGGCCCTGTGAGTGCGTTCTTGAGCTGCGAAACACCACACCTGCCACACAAATCTATGTAGCCATACCCCCATGCCAAAACCAGTCAACGCGGGCTTCTATTGTGCAGGCTGATTGTTTTGTTTTGGTTTTGTTGCTCTTGTTACATCCATTCTATGGCTTGGGCTGATCTGGAGTCTGGTTCTTGAGCATTTCAGCGTGCTTTTCCTGGAACTGCACGCACATAGCAGCGATTCAGTCACATACGCACAGAGAGAGAGAGACGTCTGTGAGTGTGTTGCACAATGGGCAGCGTGATAGAAGTAACAAACTACTCTGGTTGCTGTGTTGTACCTTGACGCGCACTTCCTTCACGCACTCCCAGCCGACGATGATGCGCTTCGAGATCGTTTCGCGGTCCTACACAGCAAATAATGCAATCAGCACACAACAGACCAACACACACAACACACAACAGCAACCACTACAGCTGTACAGTAAGTACTGTAACGTCTTGTTCGTACGGTCTCGTAGCGCGCGCTTTCGATCTCGAGACGCGCGTTCTTCTGCAGCACCTTGGACCTGCGAGTCCATTCACACAATAAAGACTGTTAGCAATGACGCAATCAGTGGCAGCAAGAGAAGCAAGAGTATTCGCACGCACCAGAGCTCGCCCTGGTCGTTCGGCCAGTGGAACTTGCGCGACGTGCGCAGGATCTCGCGGTAGAGGCGCAGCACTTCGCGTCGCGTGTCGATCAGCGCCATCACTTTCACTTGCACTGACAGCTTTCAATTTGCTTCAGCCCATTACTGACGATATAGTGTAGATATTTCACAGGTTAATGTAGAAAATTGATTTGGTGCAGATTTTTCACAGGTCAATGTGATGCTGTGGCTTCACCAGAATGGCTTCACAGTCGAAAAGGCGCCAAATCTTTTCAGTTTGAAATGGGGAACGCGCCGAGTGCAGACGAGATGGCGCGCGCCGAGGCGCTGCAGCAGCAGCTCACGGAGCTGGAGCGCGCCGCTCAGAAGCTCAGCAGCAGCACTTCCGCTTCTCACGCGCACCACCAGGACCCGGTGCTCCCTCACCAGCTCCACGTCGACGGCGCCGTGATCTCCACGCGAGCAGGTCTAGTGTTTGCAATATGCTAGCGATCCAATAGCAACGTGAATTACAGCTATAAGGATCTAATGCGCCGCTCTCTTCGTGTCTATCTGTTGTGTGTGTTGTCGAGTGCAGGTGTGCGCGTTGTTGTGGGTCCCGTGGTGGGCAAAGTGGACTGTTCCAGCGCGCGGATCCTGCTGGAAGTCGACACGGACGCGCTCGTGACCTGCCATATATCAGTTCGCAGCACGCTCAGTGAGGAGATGCGCGAGCTCCCTCAGTGCCAGCTGTTTGTGCGCTGCACAGGAGGGAGATCTGTAGTGTTCCACATCAGCCACTTGCTCCCTGGTCGCGACTACAAGTTCTCGTTCGGAGGCATCGACAAACAGGACGTCCAGACTCGCAGCGGCGGGTTCCGTACCCCGTCGCTTGAGACGAGCAGCTCCGTCCACGCTGTGGCCGTCAGCGGGAATAATCTGTACGATCTGGAGCGCTGCGAGGCAAATCTGTGGCGAGACGTCAAGCAGCTTGTGGAGCAAAAGCAGGCGCTGCTCGTCGTGCACCTGGGTGGCCAGGTGGTGATGGAGCGCATGTTCGACCAGAGCTGCGCTTTGCTCATGCGCCATGCGTCTGTGGCTTGCAAAGCACCGAATTGGCAGGAGATTGAGGCCCAAGCGATGGAGATCTTGCGCTCGGCATACCGCACGCAGTGGAACGCGATGCCCGAGTGCCAGTTTGTGCTCGCGCACGCGTCCAACTTGATGATCTGGAGCGACATAGATGTGTACCCAGCGTTCACGACGCGAAGAGAGTTCTACATTGACCACGAGAAGCCCACCATCCAGGTCTGCTCGCTGCTGTATGCTGTATATCGAAACGTATAATACTATCAGAATTGCCTTGCACTAGGTCTCTCACGCATTGCTGTTTGCCCTGTATCCAATACCAGATGCAAGTCATTCGCACGGTCACGAGGTGCGCGCGGCGGCTCTACCACGAGTATCAGCGACAGCTCTGGGACGACCGCATGGACGAGCTCTACCAGCGAGAGGTGCGTTCGAATGCGCCATCATGGACACTCTCACTGCTGATTCCCATTGATCTTTGCAGTCTGGTCCTAACATTGTTGTTGTCGATGTTATGATGAGCTCACTCATAGAAAGAGTTGTTCAGCGTTGCAGAGAAAGCGCTCGCATCGACGGCTCAGATCTACCAGCTCACTCAGCAAATCCCGCTCGTGCAAAGCGACCTGGAGTTGCAGAAGAAACGCCACGAGATCGAAGGCGCGCGCCGCGTCGAGAAGCACCTGCGCGCACTCGAAGCGGAAAAAGCGAAAGTCGAGAAGCAGCTCGTGAGCTACAACCAGCTGCTCGCGCCGCAGCGAGGTGAAGAGTTCGTCTACTGCGTTGGAGAAATCGGGTTCCTGCTTCTCGACATGCGGAGTACACGCTTGGAGCCTGGCGGTGCGCAGGCAGCGGAGAATGATCTGATGAGCAATGTGCAGTGGGAGTTTGTCGAGAAGAGCTTCGATTCGAGCAGCAAAGTTCAGTTGTGGGTCGTGTGCTCTGAGCTCCCAGTCGTGGACGAAATCGCCGCCAGTGAAGATCTGGCAACCGTCGACAGCAATGGCAGCACATCGAAAGTGAATCCAGAGCTCCAGAGCTGGTGGAGTCGCAGCCCCGACGCGCAAGCGAGACTTCTCGAGATGCTCTTTGACTGGAAGATGCAGCAGTCGAATCGCGAGTTCGTGCTGCTCTCGGGGGCGAGCAGCCTTGGATTTGGTGGGAAATCGTCGGTGAGAGACACCAAGATGCGCACAAAAGCAGAGCAGTACATTGTCGGAGCAATCACCGCATCTGCACACGGTGAAAATGGTTTCACGCCCCGAAAGACATGGACGATCCACGAGCGATTCGAGGTGGAGCACAGTGAGATCACGCAAGAGAAAGCGTTTGTGACGTTGAGTTTGAACACAACAAGCGCCTCGAGCCCATCGACAGCAGCAGCGTCAACGCGCTCTCTCAACGCTCTTGTCTCTGGCAAGAACCAAATTCAAATCCGTCAGATTAGCACGCGTCACCACGCTCACGAGATGGCACGAGTGCTGCTGGGACCGGTTGTTGGCTTTGTGGACGACTCGAGCGCCGTGGTTCTCCTCGAAGCCGACCGCGACGTTGACGTGATCTGCATCATCACGAACCCACTGACAGGCGAGATGCGAAAACAGTACCAGCATTTCAAAGCCCAGACGCCCAACTCGTTCTTCTGGACCCACTTGCGACCCGAGCACTACTACCAGATCTCATTTGCAAACATCCAGAACGCGCAAGAGTTCCAGGCGAGTTTCTCGACGGCCGCGCGGCTCCCAAGTCACCTAGAGGTCCTCGCGCTCTGCCACGACGACTTGCTGTCGGTATCTGGCGACGGTCTGGGGTCAGCAAGTGGAGCCAACAATGTTGACGACCACGACGCCACAACATTTCTCTGGGGCTCGGTTACCGACAAATCTATGAACATGCCGTTTGCGAGAATTAACCTGACGATCCACCTGGGCGGCCAGTTTTGCGCGAAGACGAACGTGTTCATTGACGAAGCCTTGGCGCTAGCAGATGCGACGACTGTAATGGCTAGCAACCAACCAAACAGCCGCTCAAATGCTGAAATGGTGATTGAAAAGCTGCGTCAAATGTATCGGCTGTCGTGGAACCTCCCTGGCGTGCGCGAAGCGCTCGCGCACGGCGCTCACATCATGCTTAGCAGCAGACAAGACGAGCTAGAGCTGGCAAACTCTAGCGCCTCGGATTTGGTTGTGCGAGACTTGCTGGACCAAGTGCACCGAGAGTATCAGAATCTGCTGCTGCCGCCGTCAAAGCGAGTTGCTCAGTTAGGATGTAAAACATCGTCCACGCTAGAGAGAGCAAAGACGCCGGTGAGCCATAGATTTGGCGCTTTTGGGATCTTCTTTTTGCCGATTGGCGACTTCGGAGGCGTGACCGTGCATTCTGCCACTTGGGATGCGCTCCGATCGTTTCTCTCGGGCCCCAGCGTGTCGGTGTTGATCCTCGTGACGCAGGAGCCGATTGTGGAGGATTCGCTCGAAGACGTGGCGGAGAAAGCGCGCTTCGATGCTGCGTACAGAAGTAAGTTTGGCTTTTACCAGCGAGAGTTGGTCAAGCTGCTGGAGCTGCTCTTTGAGTGGAAGCGATCGGCCAGTAGTGAGTCCAAAGCTCAAGCACGAGAGGTGGTGTTTCTCAGCGGCAGCGGCCATCGCAGTTTTGATTCCGTGATCCAGGAGGTCGAGAGTCTTTCAGTTCTGAAAGCCTCGCCACGTTTAGAGGAGATGCTCAACCCTGGACAGAGAGCTCCTCAAGTGATTCTGCAGTATGTTGTTGGTCCGATGGCTAGCAGAAGAGCCAGCAGCTCAGGCGAGATGGATCTAGAGAAGACAGTTTTCCCACAGGGTACTCTGTTCAACAGATACTCGTACCATCACTTTTTCACGAAGAAAGTGCAAAACGAACTACCTCAAGAGCAAAGTGAAGCCGTTCTCAGTGATGGCGCTGGGGTAAATCCGCTCAGTCATACTACAGGCAGTGGAGACCAAAGCAGTGATGAAAGCGAAGCTCTCGTTTTCAGCCAACTCGCGCACTTGATGGTTTCGATTGGTGACTTGGGTGAAGTCACCCAGTCAAAATTGCGCCAGCAACTTCTACCAGACTCGACAAAACCTGTGCCAGTGGTGACCAAGTGGAGTCTCATCTGCGCTGATTTGTTGAAATTGTCACCCCCCAAGGACGAGGGCGAGGACTCGTCTTTCGAGAATGAACTGGACGACCGATATCGACGTGAAGGGAGAATCGAAAGCCACCACGTCAGCCGTGCAGTCAACGCTTGGAGACTGCATCCAGTGCAGCCATCCTGGCTCGACGAGGTACGTTCCTCTCAGCCTCTTTGTGTATCTGTCTATCTCCGTTTGCGATAAGTGCGTGAAGCTATGCCACCACTCTAACCTACTTTCTCTGACAAATTACCATGAACAGCTCCTATCTGAACCCCTGAATGAGGAAGAAAGCGCTCAAGCGGAAGCTCTCCAAGCGTACTTGCAGGACAAAGAGCAGGTGATCAAGGACTCGTTCGACCAGGTTGCAGCTCTCAAAGCTGGGCTCGTGACGCTGGTCGACTCGCGGTGCTTTGTGCCGCCGCTCACCGAGGCATTTACAGCGCTCTACGCGCTCAGCGGCTCGGCCCTGCGAGCGATGGTCGGGAGGAGTGTACCGTCTCCATTCGTCATTTCATACACAATCGAGCGGCAACTGCAGCGCACTGAAAGAGATGGTGAAAAAGGAGAACAAAATCTACAGGTGGTGGCAGGCTGCGTCGATGCTGCGCTTTACGAGCTCCTCGTGACAAAATGCGTCGCGAACTCGATGATCTTCCAGCAGAGACTCAAGAAGCGATGGGAGTAGCGGCGAATGAACACGTACACAGAGGCACGTGGACTACTAGCCACTCTCGAGACATTCTCCATTCCCATCACGCCCACGAAGGTATTTTCGAGAGCTCAATATCTTTTTGATCCTTTGTGCTTATCCAGCCAGGTCCAAGTATGGGGATCCTAGCAGCAGCATCGCATGCCGCCGACCTGATAACTGAGACAGCTTTCAACGATCCTCGTCGACCACAAATACTACAACACCAGAGAGGATCTGAGAGAAATATTGGATCGCCAAGCAGAATAGCGGTGAGAGAGTATATGCTGCTGAGATGGAGAGATCTGCTGATTAATTGCTCAAAAGTGAAGGTCGGTATTCTCTAATTATACTGCTGCTGGCGCTTGGGTCTGAGGACAGAAAGGGGAAACAGAATTAGACCAATCTCCTGCTCTCCTCACTTAACTCTCGGCTTTTGAATGCAGTCGCCACCGTTGTCAATCAATGCGTTTAGGTGGATGAACACTGGCGATCAGAGTCTAGTAGCTACTCTTTGGAAATAGTGCCAGGGATTTGATTTTGGCGCCAACTTCCGGAAATACGACGGAGTCAGAACCGAACGTGAGCTTCAAGGACATGCAACAAAGGTCACGAGCTTAGGATGTCAAGATCGCTCTTGGGCTCCATCGAGTTCGAGTGATATGGTATCCTGTCTCATCCAGGTTCATTGCTGTAAATGCTGCCTCGTGTCCAGCGCATTCACCATTCTGTGTACTCCGCTAACGAAACAAGAGTCCGAGTAGTTTGCTTACGGGCTGACATGGCGCTGAACGTTCGCTTCTCGGTCCCAGCTGCACAGAAAGTGCTGTTTCTGCTGGCTCTGACGCTGCTGCTCGCAACAATCCCAGCCATTCAGGGCTGCATCCACGACCAGATCAACCACAAGATCGTCGCCCACGACCAGAATTACAGCCCGCTGCACCCGTTCACCGAGGAAGGCCGCAAGCTCAGACAGAGGGTCCGCAGTCTGCGCGCAGAGGACGACGCGACCAACTACCAGCTCTACGACCGCGTCGAGGGCGACGATGCCGACATCGCGCTCTACCAGCCAATCCGCATCACGCCCTACTACGACAACTCAACTCTCGACAAGTTGTCCGCGGAGAAGCGGCAAGTGATCTTCCGGATTGTGCCAGCGGCGATCGAGCGCTTCCGGCTCGCACTGCAGGTCGTGCCCGTACAGGGCAACCTGACCGCCAAGCGTTCCTGCTACATGCAGTACAAGACCACGCCGCCGGTCTGCAAGATGTTCGTGGCGAACGAGACGTGTCTCGAGATGCCGATCCCGCTCGAGCACTTTGGCCCCACACGGCAGTGCTCGGAATGCACATCGACCAACTGCGCCAAGGACCCGTGCACGACCACGCCCGGCCAGGGCGTCGCGGACTCGGACTTCCTGCTGTACGTGCGCGCCGCAACGACCAACTACTGCTCGGGGGCCGTGCTCGCGTACGCGTCGTCGTGCCAGAAAGACCAGTACGACCGGCCGACGTTCGGCATGGCCAACTTCTGTCCCGACCAGATCGATAGCGACCCATTGGAGTACGAGCACCAAGTGGCGACCGCGCTCCACGAGATCACGCATGCGCTCGGCTTCTCGTCGCAGTTCTTCGCGTACATGCGGTACTCGGACGGCACCCCGCGCACGCCCCGCGACTCGAACGGACAGCCGCCAGTGCTGACCTCGGGCACATGCCAGAACGGCAACCCGATTGACTATTTTGCCGCGCCAAACACCAACACGGTGCAGTACGTGAGCGAGCGTCAGAGCATGGTCGCAAAAATGGTCACGCCCACCGTTGCCAAGTACGTGAAGGCGCACTTCAACTGCTCGTCGCTGGTCGGCGCGGAGCTGGAGAACCAGGACGACGGCTGTCTAGGTTCCCACTGGGAAGAACGGGTCTTCGAGCCCGAGTACATGAGTCCCGTCTCGAGCTTTCGCAACATCTTTAGCGGGCTCACGCTCGCATACTTTGAGGACTCAGGTTGGTACAAGACGAACCTGTCAACGGCCGAGCGGCTGCACTTTGGCGCGAACAAGGGCTGCAGCTTTGCGAGCGACAAGTGCATCGACAAGGCCACGCAGACGTCGATCGCACCGGACCATTACTGCACGTCGACTAGCGCCGAGAGTTGCTCCGTGGACGCCACGTCTCGCTCCGTGTGCACACTCACGACAGGCAAGTCGATCCCGTCGAGCTACCAGTACTTTCTTGACGCGACGAAGGGCGGCAACAACGACTACGCCGACTACTGCCCGCTCAACATCGGCTACGTCTACGGCGACTGCGCGAACCCGTCCAACCTCGCAGTGCCGCCTGGCACGTCGCTCAACATTTTGGGCGAGACGTACTGCGAGACGTGCAAGTGCACCAGCACGACACTGCGCAGCGCCGACTCGAGCGACTGGGTCGTCAGCGAACGGCGCCAGACTGGCTGCTACGCGATGGCGTGCGTCCCGGGCACGTCGACGGTCGAGATCACGGTCGCGAGTGGCGTCACAGCGGTCAAGGTTAACTGCACCGCGAAAGGCGCGCAGATGAAGATCGCGGGCTTCTCCGGTGCGCTCACGTGTCCCGACCCGTTCACAATCTGCGGCGTCGAGGCACTCCCGGCCGTCGAGACCGGGGGCGCAGTGAATCTCAAGGTCACCGAGTCGGCTGCGACGAGAGCAAGCGCGCACGGAGAAGGGCTGGCAGCGTGGATGCAGCTCGCGGTGCTCATGACCGTTACAGCATTCGCGTCGTTGTGATAGACAAAAGCCTAGCTAGTCACCAACCCGAACACGGATGTAGCCATCTGCATGGGACCAATTGAAGCCGTCTCCCGGTTTTAACTAAACTAAGAAGATATTTCTTAAATTCGTTTTATTCTAGCAAAACTGAAAACCTGTTTAAAACCGGGTTTGTCCTGAACCTGATATTACGCCGGCAACTTGATTTTTGTAAGTCCGCTGGAATCCCGGGTGGCCCTCCCGAATTTACATCGAGCATACAAAAACCAACATATCGACGTAATCGACTTAAAAAGTGCGCTCGTTTCCAAAAAAGTAGTTTATCGTAAGGCTCAAAAACACTTCTTACATTCAGTAAGAGTACTCTATGCTGAAGCCTTCTTTAAAGAAAGCGTCAAAGCAATCGACAGTCAATTTGAAAATGGCATCATCCAGCCGCCAGCACCCGGCCGGCCTCCAGGCGGAGGGGGGCGCCGCGGTCGTAGACCAGAAGCTCTGGTACGGGCGCGTCCCCGTTGTCTTCTCGTTGCACGCGTCGGAAGTCACGACACTGCACGCGCCGCGTCCGTTCTACGTGAGTCTCTCGCGACTGCTTCTTCCTCCTAGTGACTAGTACCGATGGGTTCACTCTCCCTTCTTGGAATGCTGCGGTGTGTCATAACGCTCTCCTTGACGATCGATATGCTGCATACCCGCTAGGCAATGATCCCGCGCATGAGCTACCTGGTGGCGCAGACTCGGGACGTGGTCGAGTACTTTCGCGACGCGGCGCCGCCGTTCGGCGGACTACAAGGCGCGGCCATCTGGTTCGAAGCCAACGGCGTGCCGCTCAAGTGGCACCTGCCGTTCGGCGTGCTCTGGGACGTGCTCAGCGGCGGCGGCAGCGACTCAGAGCGCGCGCCCGTGCTCCCGTGGCAGATCACCGTGCACTTCCAGGGCTTTCCGCACGACGAGGTGTGTGTGTAAGCGTGGGTTTATTACATGAGCCTGCAGTGGTGGTATTGTTGGGCATTGAAAGCCTAACGCATGATGTGCGTATATGTGGTGGATGATGATGTGAGCAGCTACTGCCGTGCGAGAATGAGAAGAGCATCGAGATCCACTTCATGCACAGCCTCAAGCAGGTACACTTGCGAATGAGAGACCGACCACTCTTTACCACTCACAGTCCGATTGATCCTAAGATAACCGACGGTTGCTGTGCTGATGACAGGCAGCATTCTTGCGCAGCGGATCGACGAAAGTAATCATGGGGATGCCTGAGGCCCAGCAGAGCCAGATCTGGACCAGCGTTATCAGGAGTACGCGTTGCTGCCAATCTTTTGCAACCTCATCAAGTGTCGTTAAACTGAAATGTGATGCGAAACCTCACGTCTAACATGTGTTTGAATGCGCAGACGACTTTCAGAGCTATCGAGAGGCGACAAAGGACCTCCAGCTGGACAATGAGGACGTGCGCTCGTCCAGTAACATGCGCTTGATCCCTGTTCGCGTGCACCTCGACCGAGCGCCGGCGATCCAAATGCCCATCGCGCCGCTCACAAACGGTATACGACAAGTGTCCTCCCTTGCTCATCAATTCGTCCTTAGTAAGAGCTCTGACGTTGTCGGAAATGTGGTCCCCCTGTGTGGCATACCAAGCAGACCAGGAAGAGAAGACACTCCACGACGTGCTGAGCTACCTGCTTCCGGACGTGTTTCCTTCACAGGACTGCGCTGTGATCGTGCACGGCATCCCCGTCCCCTCCGAGGTCTCAGTGCTCAACTTGTATCGGAATTTCGCGTACGCCGACGGCTTTCTCTATGTGAGTGTCGTCTCGCGCCAGCCCTAGTCATCTTCGCCTGTGAACGTATGAGCTTGGTCTTGTGAGGCAATGTCCTTATCTGTACAATGGAAGCTTGCTTATATTTGTTCCTCCCTTATCCTCACAATCGTCGTTCTCGCTCTACTAGCACTCCCGATGACTCACTGAGCTTGTTCGGTCAGATGCGGACGCCCTCGTACGTTGGCACCATGTACTTTATGTTCACGTACGCGTCGGGTCCTCCTGTTCGCTCCAGGAGCTCGAGCGTCTCCAGAATCATCTCGCCGATGTCTTTTGCCTTGTGCTGCTGGAAGTCCATGTCGTCGCCCAGGTTCCGTCGCTTGTTCTTGAACATGTTGAGCACGGGGAGAAGCTGTCGGTAGTACGGCACAAGCAACGGACCGATCCCGGGTGTCTGTGTGAGCCCTTGCAGGATCGTCAGCGCGTCTCGGATGTACTTGCTCTCGTGGGTGTCGAGCGCTAGCCGCACGGCGGGGATCACATTGTGGAGACACTCGATTACTTTCTCGGGACGCGACTTCCCAAACTGGAGCAGCTGGAATGCGCCTTCTCGCGCGAGAAAGCTGTACGGATGCGTCTTCTCGGTTAGTCCCTCGAGGAAGAGCGGGAAATACTTGGAAAAGTCGATCTCGCCGATCGGCTGCGTCCACCGAAGCGTGTTGCCTCCCGCGCGACTCTCAATCATGATCGGCAGCTCGTTGCGCTGGTACGCGCGCGGGAACAGCGACTGCGGCGCGCCGCGCTTCTTGAATGCGCCAGAGACAGGCGGCAACTCGGAGAGCTGCTTGCGCTTGTTCTCCTTCGTCTGTTGCACGACCTTGTTGATCACCGAGCGCGTGGGTGACGCGAGTTCCAGCGCGTTCATGACCAACTCGCGCTCGGTATCGAATGATATCGGGCGAGCGCCCCCGCTAATGTCAGGAAGATGGTCATCACTCACACCTTCTTTTGCTGCGAGTTGTGGGAGTTTGTGCGCCTTCTTTGGATGTTTGCTGCGTTTCTTGAGATCGCAGTCAAAAGTGTCGGTATCCTGGTACTGCTGATGGCGATGGTGATGTAAAACGCCGATCGCGACCGAGTTCGGATCCTCCAGCAGTCGATGCTTCAGCTTCACCTCCAGCACACCCACTAAACGAAGTAAATATTCCAAGTAAGAACCAATTTGCAACAGCTAGGCACTGTCTAGCCTAAGGGGTGACGTACCATTGCGCTTGTTTGTGGGTGATGACGATGTCTTCATACTCCCAGCGACGGACGCCGGCGGCAGATGGCCCCATGTCATGGTACAAGCTTGCGTTCAGCTCTCTCACTCACACGCGCTTGTCTCTGTTAAATTTGCGCTAGAATCCCTTCATCAAGAACTCGTTTGCCTGTCAGCCCAGCTGAGCGACTCGGCTATCCTCCATGCTAATGGTGTCAAAAATAACCTCTTCGCCAATGCGAATTGGAAAGCTCTCTTTGCATGTTGGCGCAAAACCTGATGAGCTGGCTCCTTTTCCGCGGTAAAAATGGATCGGAATTGGCTTGAGATCAATCCCGAATGTCGTAACGGACAACGCGTCTGCACACGCTCGAGCTACAGCCAGTTGAGGTCCATCTTGAGATCATCAAAGAGCGCCACAAGTGCTGTGCGTAGACAGTGAGATCAACAGAGCAAGCCGATATGCGCGTGTTCATCTCGGACCTCGGCTCGACATTCGGCGAAGAGCTCGTACGCTACTGCCAAGATGCCGACATCGAAGTCGTGGGCACCGTCACTACCAAGTCGCACCTCAGCGTCTTCAAGCGACGCATCCAGGGACATTCGTCCAGTGACAAACCCAACGCCGTGAAGGAGCCCGTGGCGCTCGTGTCCGACAAGCTCGTGTGGTCTAAGCTCATCAAGGCGTCCAACATTGTGATCACGTCGCTCGTCAGCGACACGAAACTCGCCATGGAGATGCTCAAAGTGCACGAGAAACAAGAGGAGAACCTAAGCGAAGACGACGCGAAGGATGACGTGACCACGAGCAGCGTCAAGAAGTTCATCGCGATCTCCAGCGTGCTCACGTGGAGCAAGAACGCAGCATACGCCAAGGAGACGTCGCCCGAAGGACCTGTCCCGCACCAGGAAGACGAATTCAAAACCCGCAAGCCTGCACGCAAATACGCCGAGTTGAAGACCGCCGAGACTCAAATCCTGAGCGCAAATCATCCCGAGGAACTGGAAACGTACCTCATCGCAGCAGGCTTGGTCTACGGCGGCGCGCAGTCGAACTTCCACTTGGTGTTTCGCGACACGTGGATGTACCCTTCCAAGGATTTGCTCGTGCCCAGCATCCCCGGTGGCAGCGTCAAGAACGGAGCGAACCTGTTACCGATGATCAGCGTGTACGACCTCGCGATCCTCGCATTCCGCCTCGCGTCTTCGACGACGCCACAGCCGAAAAACTACTTGCTCGCAGTCGACAAGGCGTGTCAATCGACTTCGTTGCGAGACATCTGCTGCGGGCTCAGCATTCTTCTTGGCAACGGGAAGCTGCGCGACATCGCGAGTGCGGACGAAGCCGACGAGCTGCTCGTCGAAGAAGACGATGGATTGGTCGCACCGCTGCAGTTGCATCTCTGCTTCAACACGGAATCCGCGCTGATGAACCAGCTTGTCGCTCCCGATGAGTGGAAACACTACGAGACCGGGTTGCTGGGCAACTTGAGCTTCTTTGTGAGCGATTTCATCCAGGCGATGGACTTGCGACCACTGAAGACCATCGTGCTGGGACCGCCGCAGGTTGGGAAGACGCAGCTCAGCAAGAAACTCGCCAAGGATTACTATTTGCCGTACATCTCGCTCCAGAGCGTTGTGGACGAGGTGCTATCTGCGTCCGCTGACTCCCAGCAGCAAGAGACTAGCGAAGACGGAGGAGGAGCAACATCTGCTGGGGGTCATCAGGAAGACGAGCCTGACGAAGAGCTCCGAAAAGTGCGAGACATTCTCCGCGAGTGGAAGGATGCCAACAAGCAGATCAGTGAGCTTCCCAAGACTGCGATCGTCGACCTGTTGCGCTGGAAACTCTGCAGCGCTGCCTGCCGCAACCAAGGCTACGTCCTCGACGGTCTCCCGGTCACTGAAGAGCAAGCTTCAACAGTGTTTGAGCTCTTGAGTTCGAAATCAAAAGGTGAAGAAGGCGAAGGTGACGAGGACGGAGCTGGTGAAGGAGACAATCCTGCGGACGGAGAAAGTGCGGTGGTCAAAGACACTGCAGATGGAGAAAACGGTGGCGAGGGTGGGAGCGGGCAAACACTGGGCAAGTCTCGATCCAAAGCGCTGCTCGCGCAACTTCAGCCTCAGCGCCAGATCCAGGCGCCAAACCGCGTGATTGTGCTGAATGCGCCGCGTCCGTTGCTCGAGAAGCGCGCGCAGCAGCTGACAGAAGAAGAGGCTGAGGCAACTGGCAACACGCAGGTCGCTTTCGACGCTCGCCACGAGGAGTTCACTAGTCAGATCGAGGCGCTCGCAACGTTCTTCGAGAAGAAGAAACTCAACGCTTCCTCCGACGAGAGTACCAGCGAAGCTGGCGAAGAAACAGGAGAAGACGGGATCGAAGTCCTGGAGTTGCATC
Organism: Globisporangium spiculum; assembly: GCA_023335655.1. Lineage (NCBI taxonomy): Eukaryota > Oomycota > Peronosporomycetes > Pythiales > Pythiaceae > Globisporangium > Globisporangium spiculum. The sequence continues at coordinate 14,071 of JAADVO010000200.1, read as the reverse complement.
TTGACACCGAGAACGCGTTCCGCGACACTGAAAGTTTTCATGACCCGATCCGGAAGTACTTGGAACAGGGCGGCAAGACAGCAAATGCGCCGTGCAACTTCCACCCGACGCGAGACGAGCTTCGCCAAGTGCAGCGCGAGTTCGACGCCAGACGCCAAGAAGAAGACGCTAGGATGCGCAGACAAATTGCCGAGCAAGAGGAGAAAGACGCGGCAGATCACGAAGCGCGCGTTGCAGCCGAGCGTGCGCGACTGGAGCTGATTCAGCGCGAGGAAACGGAGCTTCTGGAAGCGCGAGCCAAGCCGTTGCGCGCGTACTTGATGGATACTGTGCTGCCTGCGCTCACCGAAGGGATGCTGGAGGTCGTGAAGGTGCAGCCGGGCGACCCGATCGACTACTTGGCAGAGTTCCTGTTCAAGAAAGGACGAGAGATGGACGCTGCGACTTGATGACTTGGCGACTGCACTCGCTCAACACCGCGAGTAAATAAATCCAATACATAACCCTTTTATCTACTTCCAAGTAGTGCGCACTCTTTCGTTTGCATCTGCCTGTCTTGCTCTTCTCCGACTCAGTACGGGTTATTCCGCTGATGTGCATACTCGTCGCCACCGCGGCTGCCGTGACGATGATAAGCCCGGTCTCGTTCGCGATCGTGGAAGTTATAGCCGTTACTATCGTCGAACTCGCCGTGAAAATGGCCGCCATCTCTGTCATGTCCGAAATGCCGATTATACTGTGCAACACGCTCCCGACCTTCATGCTCGGATCGGCCGGGCTGGTGTAAATGCGATTGCTTCGGATGTGAGCGGGAACGAGAGCGAGAGTGTCGCCGTGAGTGGCGATCGCGCCTGCCGTACGCGTGCTCTCCATTATGAAAGGACCGATCGTCGCCTCGGTTGCCAATGCCATGACCATTGTGACAGTATGAATCGTCTCTACGGTTGCTGCTCTCGAAACTCTCGCTGCTGTGTTGACGGTTGTCGTCATCAACGTCATGTCTGGAGGCGCGATCCTCCTCGTTTACATCATGTGCGTCTTCGGCTCGGTTTTGCTCGGGACTTCGTGACCTGCCAGCGTCGCGATCAGACTCCACACGTTCATGTTGATCTCTACCTCCGTCCACGTCCATGTCGTCGCCTTGACTGCTGCGCTGATGTCTCAAGTCGCTTGGGTAATCTCTATTCTCCTTTCCCAAGCTTTCAGATCGAGCGCGATCTCGACGATCAAAGTTTTCTCGTCTATCCTTCGATCTTTGACTCGAGTCTTCCTCAATCTCCAAGTATGGCTGCGAACGATCTTCTCGCTCATCCTGTCGAGGGACTGAACCACGTCGATCGCCACCATCTTCCTCAGCAGAATGAGCATCTTGGGAATCATGACGACGATCTAAAAAATCGCGATTTACATCTCGCCTTCCAGCATCCATCTCACCACCGTCAGATGGCCAGTAGTTCTCGTCGTACTCTCGTACTGATTGCGACTGCATGCGAGATCTTGACCGCGATCGAGTCCGTGATCGTGGTCGGCGACGCATTCGCTGGTCGTCAGTTCGCTCCATGTCTCTCGCTCCATAGCGCTCACGCTCTAGTCGTTCCTGCCTGCGATCACCGCGCGAGTCGTTAGAGTTATACGGCCCTCCTCGATCATGATATCGAGGTGGCCACTCTCTTGGACCCCTTCCCGAGCGCGAACCATTCCGATCTCCACGTCTATCACTCGATCGCTGTTCATCATGAAATGGCTGCCAATTTCGAGCTCCTGGAACTGGTTCGCGAGAAGAATTGTCTTTCCTTGAGACCACAGGCGATGACTCTAGACCGCTTCTCTCAGTTGAACGAGATCGTCTTGGCGCCAGCTGCGGAGCTGGTGAGTTGCCAGCACTGATAATTGCTCCAAATCGATCCGTGCGCTTCCGCTCCAGGGGAACACCATTGTCATCAACGAATCTCTGCGCTGCGAGCTCGCCATCTTCTCGGTTCATGTAATGCAAGTACAGCACCGCAGGGACTTTCTTCACCAGCTGCTGCCAGTTCTTCGGCGGGATATCGCAACGCGGTACGGTTTTGTTCATCGTGTACCGCTCGCTCAACTCCTTGGAAAAATCCTCTCTGTCTCGATCAGTGTTGAACTGGAATCCAGTCGATTTGCGCTCGTACCGCACATTCCTCATGATCAATGTCGTCCGTCCTCGCAACAGCTGCGGCACAAACGTCGTGCCGTACATCTTCTTCTGATACGCGTCACGATCTTCAGGTCGCTCAAACACCAGCTGTTCGTAGCTATTGATCTCTGCTTCCACGACATCAGACTGAATAGGGACTTCTGGCTGCTCTGGGCTAGACTCTTCGGCTCGCGCGGCAGTTGGCAAGGACATCGACACACCAAAGAACGGCGAAGGGAACTGGTCTGTCTGGGTCTTCATCTGTTTCTTCGTCGGGCATTTCATGCGTGGGATGAAATCAGGAATCACTTTCCCATCCGAGCCCACGACATCGTAAGGGCCGACTGCACGACTTGTCTTGAAGCCACCTGTGACTGCGTGGACTTTGCGGCATGCCTCAACAATCGAATTCATCCTCTTCGCCAGGCGGGTAAACTCCTTCTCTTCGCGACTTAGCGGAGGGATAGATAGAGGAACAGGATTCTTCTTTCTCCTTCGTCGCCGAGAGCTCGCTCGTTCATCGAGAACTCTCTTGTCCTCAGCGTTGCCATTGCTCCCCTCTGGGTCTCGAGGAAGAGGGCTGGACTCTGGGGTTCGCCAAATTGAAGCATTTATGCGTGACGGCATTGACGAAGTTGCTGCTACGCGAGCAGAAGACGGCTCGTCAGCTTTCTTGAATTTCTTCTTCGGGATGACAAACGACATCAGATCAACCACTGGCTTGGCCACGCTGTCGGCGTTTTTCTCCTCCTTGATATCACCGCCGAGCATCTCCAGCTTTGGTGGGACAGTCGAAGCAGAAACAGGTTCTCCCAAAACTGCACCTTCCTCATCTTCTTCTCCTTCTTCTTTGCCGCCGTCACTTGCAGTCGAAACCTTCCGTGGCTTGGCTTTCACTTCGCCCAATTCGCCAGATTCTTGTTTCTTGGGCACCGGATCAGCAGCATCGCGATTTCCATCATCAACTGCCTGAGCGACAGGCTCTCGCTTCATCTCCTTTGACGCAGTGAGCTCTTCAGCATGAGTCAGAACTTTTACATCGTTTTCCGAGCTTGTGGGTTCGCTCTTCATCTGCTTTTCAGAAGTTGGTTCACTTTTCACTGCATCGCTCGGCATCACAGATTCAACCACTGAGTCGGTGCCATTTGTGTGTTGCTCTGTTGCTGGCTCATCAGGGTCGCGGCGAGTATTGGGCTCGGTTCTCACCTTTCGCGCTGCTTCTTTTTCCGCGCCAGGCTCGACTTTCATCTTCCTCACCGTCCCTTCAGTTTCTGCACCAAGCACAAGTTTCTTCCTCCTCACAGCTTCGTTGTCCACGCCAGGCATAGGCTTGGCCCTTCTTGAGTCCTTCTTTTCCACGCCAGGCTCAGGTTTCACCTTGCTCTCTTCTTTCTCTTCCACTTCGTGAGCAGGTTTTCGCTCTTTTTTCTTCTTCGAAAGCATCTCATCGCGCTCTTTCTCTTCTTTTGGAGTCATGCTGCGCATTGATTTGGGCTCTTCTCCATCGTCTCGACTGACCTTCGCACTGAGATCCCTGCTCCCCTTTCGGACGACTCTCTTGGTCGGCGTGAGCTTCTCCTCTACAGAAGGCTTCTTCGCCGCAGCCGCTACTCCAGCATTTTCCTCAGAGCTCTTCCGAAGTCTCTTCGCTGGCTTCTGCCTAGCAGTAGTCTTCGCTGAATCATCGATGTGAGTGCTCCCAGCATCGACGCTTGCTTTCTGGAGCTTCTTCTCTGGCTTCACTTTCGGAGTCTCGGATGTTTCGATAGCAGAAGACACAGCGGATGGAGATACTGTGATTGCTTCCACTCGTTTCCGCTTTTTCGATCGCTCGGCAGCAGCGACAGCAGCAACAGGATCCTTTTTCACGCTCTCAAGCGTATCCTCTGAGCCAGTTCGTCTTCTCGATCGGTCCGATTTCCTCGACATCAGTGCTATCGCCAATCTCCGGTCTAGCTCTTCCTGAGTAGGCTCCTTCTTCTTATTATTCTTAGACGCGTCGCTGCTGGACGTCTCTTTCTCCCGCGGCAGGGACTTAGAGATGCTCTCCGCCGTAAGCGAAGAGAAGGCTTTCGCTTCTCGCCTCACTTTCTCTTTGGGAGATCGATCTCGACCTCTACTGAGTAACTTCTTCTTCTCGACAGCGACCTCCTCGTTATGGCTGCGCGATGGGGTTCCAGGAAGCGGACGCTTGCGGCTGGCGCTACTTGGATGGCTTCTCGCCACTTTCAACTCTGACTCGGTGCCTTTGTTCAAAATCAGCAACTTGATCCTCTTCGCGTCAGGATCAGTGGGATTCTCATTCGCAATAGTTGATTCTTCCTTTAGGTTTGAGTCGACACGGCGTGGTGCACGGTCAGCTCGCTCTTTCGCGGTGATCTCTCTCTTCCTGATCACACTCGGGGACAGCGCGCGGGTGGTCTTGCTCACTTTGACTCCGTTCTTCTTCTTCTTCTTCTTCTTGACCGAGTCATCACTATCGCTATCGTTGCTGTCGCTGCCACTTCCACTGTCGCTGCTGCTGGAGTCGCTCGCCACAACAAGCGTCTTCTTCACCTTCATCTTCTTCACAAGCGTTTTTGTCACTTTCTCGAAGACTTTTCGATCACTTTTATTATGCACCACCACCTCGGACGCGGTGGGCTTCTTCGCCGCCGGCTCTTTCGCGCGGCGATCTCTCTGCGAGGCAACATGCGTCATCTTGCTGCTGCTCTTCTTCCCCTTCTTCTTCTGTTTCTTGCGCTCTCCCTCTGCTTTGGCGTTTCCTTCACTGCTGCTGTTGCTACCGTCACTGCTGCCACTCTCACTCTCACTCTCCGCGTCGCTCGGTGCTTCCTTTTCCTTCTTCTCCTTCTTCTTCTTCACTGTCGTCGTCTTCTTCTTCTTCTTCGGTGGCGTCGCTTCCTCCTTCTTCACAGGAGGAATGCGGCTGCTGCGGCGCTGCTGCTGCTTCTGCGGCGACGGCGTGATCACCACATTGCTGCTTTTTTCGCCAGCTGCGAGGGACTGGGGGGCGGCGGTAGGTCGATTCCCATCACTCCCTGACCCACTGTCGTTGCTGCTACTGTCGCTGTCGCTGCTGTTGTCGTCGTCCTTGAGGTTCTTCAGCTGGTGTAGCCATGCCACCCTGAAGACCGCCGCGGACTCCTCCTCCGTCGCCATTGTGAGAGCTTCTGGAGCGAGTGAGCGAGCGAGTGAATGTGCCTTTGCCCCTCGTCTTGCGCGCAGGCTTTCCCTGTTTTGGCTGGAAAAGACCAAACAGAGAGATAGTCACAGAGTGGAGGTGGCGCGAACGTTGCGCGAATGTCGTGCGAGGTGATTCAATTTTGATGGATCATTCTTTTCTTCTATTGACAAATGCTAGTGCGCTTTGAAATAGTAACATTCGAGCTAATAGGTTGCTTCTCACTTCACGTGGATTAGACTACTCACCACCTAGCGGTCACTTTGAAACAGGACTTTGAATCACTGCGCCCCAAAGTCTTCTTCCGCTACAGCTGCGCATCGCGGTTGCCTCGACTTCGCCGTGCCTGTGTTTGTACCACCAACGACAGCATTCAGACAGTTCATTAGCCACACAACCCCCGGAGTGTAGCCATCTCGGAAATCGAGGACCCAAACACGCGACAACACAAACGTACCAGAGCCTGCATGAGCTCCTGCTCGCGCTGCTGTAGTTGCTGGACCTGCTGCTTCAGCTGGTCGACTACGCCTGAAGAGCTTTCATGTCGAGCTGACTTGGGCGATGATTTCAACGGAGACGAGTTGGCAGTAGGAACCACCGATGGTTTCTGAGCCGCACCCGTCTCCGCCATCTGCCTCAGCTTGAGCTGGAGCGCATCGTTCTCGGCTTTCAATTGGCGCATCTTGGAATATGCGGATGTCGAGTGCTGCACGAGTTTCTCATTCTCCTCTTGGAGCGAGAGTAATTGATTTCTGTACAAATCCACACTGACCGACGACGGCGACGGCGACGGCAAAGAAGATGATGCCGACACCGCGGAAGGTTTGGTCGGGATCAAGCCTGGAACATGCGGCTTGCGCTCTCTTCCCGGCGAGCGAGACACCCCGATAGGAGGAAGCACGAGGTTCGAGCTTTCTGATAGCGGCTGCAGTCGTGACGTCGACGGGATCGACGCGAGGCTCGGGTTCCGATTCATTATCATCTGTTGCTGCTGGTTGTGCTCTCCTGCTTCATTCATCAGCTCCAGCAGTGCCAGCCTGGACTGACTTGCTCGAAGTCCTCCTCCACCGCCTCCTACTCCAAGCGAACGCAGTCGTAGTCGCAGAGCCTCGTTCTCTGCCCTCAACTGATGGTTCTCCTTACGCAGGTTGCTGAGCGCAAACTCCATCGGGTCCACCTGGACTGTGGGCTTGTTCTGGATGTTCTTGGCGCGAGTGGCGTAGTTGAGCGTGCTAAGCGTGTCCTCGAGTGCAGCGGACGAGGGCGAGACGCACGCGACCATGAGCGTGAGGCTGTTGCCGCCAAGCGAGTCCATGAGTAGCTTGGTGAGTTTGCTGTCGCGGTACGGGATGAAGTTTGCGTTCGTCTTGGACGCGAGCGCTGAGATCACTTTGCCCAGCGTGAGCAGGCTCTTGTTGATGTTGCTCGTCTCTTCAGTGTTGGACGACTTGGTCTCCTTCAGTCGTTCACTACATCAACCACCACCACCACACTCATATTGAATACTAGGACTGCCGAAGAGAGTTTACAAGGGCCACAGTACCACACACACATACCTGCCGGCCAGGTCCACGAACGAGACCTTACCGAACTTCGTGATGACGTGGCCGTCGTTCGGGTCCGTGGTCTGCCGGTCCACGTGCACGGTCATGATCGAGTGGCTGCGACTCGAGTCCTTGTTCATCTCATGCGTGCCCACGCGCCGGTTCTTATGGCCTTCCTGCACGACCGCCATGACGTCGTCGATCGAGTCGCACTGCACCACGAGCAGGTTCTGCACGTAGAAGCCGCTGCGGTCGTTCCAGCGCACGCTGAGCGCGCCGGACGCCGAGTTCAGCAGGTCAAATACCTGCTCGTTGTAGATCTCGCAGTAGGACGCGCGCACGACGAACTTGACTTCCTTTGGCGCTTTCTCGAAGAGCCCAAAGAGGTACTTGAGCGCTCGTGGGATAATGCCGTCCGAGAGCTCAACACGCTCATCATGGCGGAACGTTGGACTCACAGTCGCCGGCTCAATCGCTTTCTTGTGCGCGATCGCCAGCAGCTCCTCAATGCCGGACATGCTGTAGGTCTTGCCGGACCCGGTCTGCCCGTAGGCAAAGATCGTCGCGAGGTAGCCTTCGACGACCGAGTCCATGAGCGCCATCGCGCCGCTCGAGCGGAAGAAACTACCCTGGGAGAGCTCCTCGGAGGCGCAAAAGTCGAACTGGAAGCTGCGTACGAGCTCGCGATTTGAGCCCGAGGCCGAGATCACCTGCATATCCTTGGCCTCCTTCGCGGAGAAGCGGAAGAGGTGCTGGTCGTCGCGTGCCTTCTCGACCGCGTTCATGGGCCGAGAGCGCACGACGACGCGCACCGAGCCATTCTCTATCCGTCGACTCGAGTTGGCCGACAGAGGATATAGGATGGCGTTGTTGTTGTTGTTGTTGTTGTTGAGGGTCCTTGGAGAGGCGCCATCGGGTGTCCGGGACCGCCGCACTATGAGAAAGGAGTGACACACACCAGCAGAGTGAGTTCGTTTATAAGGTGGAGTCAAACTGAGACTAATAGAGAGACAGGCATTAGTATAGAGCCGCACCGTACGTACAGGAGTGTGTAGACAGATCGCGACGCACGCCACTGTAGGAAGAAGAAGATCCTGCGAGGGGAGACGCCACCATGGATCGAATCCCGGAGCTGCCGCCTAGCAGAGGAGTTTTCATGACTTGCTGTTGCTGCAGCGGCGGCGGTGATTGAGAGCGGACTAGTGTTGTCGGAAGTAGGAGCAGCAGACAGTTCGTAGTAGTGATCTCCCATGTCACTCGCACACAGAGAGGAAGCTGAACAACCGGAAATAGATGGCACTGTGGCGGCTAAAATACAAGTTCTCAGTCTAACTTTGGCAATCTACTTGAGACGACACCCTCGAGGTTGTCAACAGAGATTTTCCTAATTATCAGCGACCACCACTTCCTCTGGCTGCAGAACCAAGTGAATTGATCAAAGTTGCCCACGAAGCTTTGTGTACTCCCCTGAACGGACAGGAAGGTAGGCAAAGGCCAGGGTTCTGCACTCCGCTGAACACAGTCCAACGAGTAGCATTTCTGTTGCTATGGCTACATAGTGCAGTCAGTATTTTTGTTCCTGACTTGACCATCTTTTTGGGCTCCTCAAAACCAAACTCCTACCAACAAGTCGAGTCGCCACGAAGAAGAAGAAGTAATGCGAGCCCTAAGCGAGCATCTGGTAGATGTATATGTGTGTTTTTGTGGATTACTCTGATAGGACCTTTTCTCCAACACACACATACACTCGCACAGCACGACGCCTACTTGAGCTTCTCAAAGATAAGAACATAGGTAGACTATCCACCAGCATCTACTCTGAAGAATAGACCTCGTCTAACGACACTTCGAAGTGCTTGCGTCAAACAGGAAGGACTGCAGAGACTGTGCGAAAATCAGGTACCCTCCTCTCGTTCACAGTAGCTCTCTGGATCGTGGAGCAACGCGGCTGCGTGTTTATAGGTGAATATGATAGAAAGAGAGCGGAAGTTGAAGCTCTACCACCAGACAAGGGCACCCACCGTCCATAACGATCTATCGATTCTTCATATTGCACCTAAGCATCGTCCAGCATCCTTCAACGGAAGAGGGACGGAAGTGCGACAACAGGAAAGCTCGTGCATGGTCCAGTTTCTCACTCTAGACAACAGTCTTTCAACTAGAAATCTACTTCATACCTGCGGACCTCTAGAAGGAGACGATGCAGGAAGCCACTAACTCAACGGCAAGGCCGCAATGAAGGCTGCTGGATGGCAGAGAGAGAGGAACTCCACGGAGCTGTTCGAGAGAAGGAGGCAGAGGAGCTCCACTGTTCGAGAGTCACTCGCTTCCAGATTCATTCCTGGATTACTAGGCTATTTCTTTACCTTATGCACTGGCATGCATGCGAGCAATTGCACACTCGCCACTCGAAAGGAGTCACCGCCGTATAAAGAACAGAACAAGTGGACAGAATGGTTCTTCGTGTTCATTCCAGACAGGACCCCGTTTCTTCCTCGGATGGCTATGAATGCTGAGATCTGAACTTCAGGCTGAGTGCAGCTTGGGTCCAGTGTACACATCCTCCTTGTCTACAGAATGAGTGGTAAAGAAACCGCAAGACCAACGTCGTCAGCAACGTTCACTGGTAGTCTCGGTTCCTGCCGCTCGCGCTTACGGTTAAAAGGAAGGATTGGCTGACAGATGAATCAATACGGTACCTCGCTGACTCTCGCACCTCGATGACGATACTCCATGCCCAGAAGAGGAAGAAGACCCGGAAAGAGCTAGGAGAGCAAACATGGCCGGCGCACTCTCTAAACGAACGCTACTGCCTAATGAGGCTGCTTGTTCATCTGATCGCAGCGAGTGGACAGCACTTTTTGCCAAGGGTGGCATTCACTCGAGCCCTCGAGCCCTTCGCCTAGTCCGTTCGCACCGGAGCTCCTCAGTAAAGTTTTGTGAGAAAACCAGCGAGCTCGCGTGCCTGCACAGGGAACAGGCATCTGAGAGCCGCCCCGCGCGCATCGAGAGGATGTCGGCTGGGTTTCCAGGTTTCCACTGTCAGAGCACGACGTCTTTGCTGTTTGTGTCGAGTAAGCAGTATACAGTTGGTTGTCTATTCGAGCTAAGCAGCCAGAAACGCCATAGAGAGGAGCTCCGCAACTTTGTCGAGCACACGCGCTCGGATTTGCCATGCACCGGAGGCGTGAAAGTTCCCGTCAAAGAGTGCACCATCCGGTGGTATGGTGGCTGCCTCCAAGCCTGATTCAGACTGGACGACATTTCATCTCATCTCTCCCTGTCTGCCTGCTCCAGGGTCCAGTGTTCAATTCCATTGCAGGGCTGTCGAGTGGTTGCATTTTGTATTTCGCGCATTCGTCATCTACAGCCGTCTCAGCATCAGCGAATCACCACCTAGATTGCATACCTCTCTGGTGTTAGACTATGTAGTCACCATGGACCCCGTCAACCAAAACAGAAACCAACCAGTCAGCGCGCAGCTCTCAGTTCAGCACGACATCCCCTCCACCCCGAGTACCGGTGCCGATATGCAGTATCAGCAAGCCCTCTCGAGAAAATCGGACACCGCCAAGAGATTACAAGGAGAAATCAATCATCATCTGCAATGTTATTGCCAGCGCGTTGTGCGTTGTGTGCGATCGCACTAGAAGTGGACTGACTGTCGGAGCTCCACGCAGTCACCTAGGCTCTTCTCCTTCGTTACCTGTAGATCTACCTCTTCGGTATCTACATGAAGACCAAACTCTCGTCTTCGTTAGACCTCTCCGGTACCTACATGAGCTTCTGGACATATTGGAACAGACCGCATAATCACACAAGACTTACGTATGACCCCGACGCGGACCCTTCTTGCTGCTTTGTCCAAATCAACACTCGATCGCGTTGTGAGAATGAGAAATGGCAATTGCCATTTTCGGTCACTTCGCGATCACTTCATAGGGAGGATGGGTGGAGGGGAGATGGTCCGTTTGCGGCCGACCACAGAAACAGTGCCATACAAATTTCAAGATCCCGACCGGTTGCGACCATTTCGAGCCGACAGCTGCAGCCCATTAGACTCTCGACAAAGCCTTTCCAGCACGGCTGATTTCATTACTTTTCGGTACGATTTCCATACAAATTTCAAGGTCCCAACCGACCGCGAGCACGCCCGGCCGACCTGTCATCCGACCTGCCGTGTGCTCCTATCATTGCAGCTGATTACGGCGCGAGCTGTAAGTTTGGTTCAGCGTGTGTCAGAGTGTCTGGTTTCACTGGTTGAGGTCGTTTCCAGTAGATAAAATGATTATGTAGATGAGACCTGCCTGATGAAAGCCCTCACATCCATCGCGTAAAAAAGATTTCCGTTTCGAACTGGCACGGACTGTAGAGCTGGGAATTAGTTTAGTTAAAGACCCGTCTTTTGGATTTGTTGAGCCAATCAAACCGTTGTGTCTCTCCTTTCCGTCCAAATTCTCCTCAATACGTTTTATTATAGCTAGTATAACCCTTATCTGCATTATCCCTTCGTTCCATCGCTGTTCTTTCCCACATTTTTTAACGGAACATGATGGATTTCGTTACCGACCAGCCGACCGCTCGCTCCACCCATCAACCATACAAACTCTCTGTTAATTACAAACACTCTCCGCAGCCGACCACCGCCCTCCGTTCTGTTCTGCGCACTCGCGCGACTCGACCTCCTCTGGTCATTATATCACAACGGCCCATTTGCGAACAGGCTGGTCCTGCCCAGTCACTCGCTCGCTCGCTCACTCTCAGATCCACTCGCAAGCGCACACGAAGAGCAGGTACACAGGCAAGCAGCAGAGAACACGAACACGATGCTCCGCGTGCAGCGCAACAGCAGTGACTGCCCATCGCCGCCGCTTCAACAGCTCGACCAGCACCAACAGCACAACGTCATGCTCGCTCCGCGGTCGCTCTTCCATGATGCATCGCTTGAGGAAGACACCTACTATGAAAACGAGGCCAGCAACGACAGCGTCTCCCAGCTGCGTCCGCAGCAGAACTATCTTCATCAGCATGCGCGGCCGAGCCACAGCGCTAAGACCAGGAAGATCAAGAGCGCCGGTGGCGATACGCCCCACTCGCATGCGTCTGCGTCCTTCTCCAGTGGGAATGGTGGTAGCGGACTCACTGCGGCTGGCGCTGGAAGTGGCAACCACGGACGCAAGGTGCTCAAGCACGAAGTGACCCAGCTGCAGCAGATGGTCGACGGCATGCAGCAGCAAGTGAACGCAGCCACGCGCGAGATTATTGAGCTGCGAAACATGGTCGGTCTCATGGTTGAAGAAAACGCCCAGCAGTTCCAGCAGCAGCAACAACAGATTCAGCAGCAGCAAGCTCAGATCGAAGAGCAGTCCACAGACTCAGCAATGGACCAGTATGAACGACGACAACAGCAAGAAGAGCTTGCGTGCTCCGTCGCGCCGCTCATGGATATTTACGAGCAGAGCAGCGTCTCCTTCTCCCCCGGACTCACAATCGCGCAGCAGAACGACCTTGCCGAGCACTTTACCTATGGGCTCAGCGGCGATGAGTCCGTCTCCTCCAGCAACAGCAATAGTGTGAGCAATATCGCCAGCAATAACGACAACGACGACGCACAGAACGCGTTCTACTGCAAAATGGAGCAGGCGCTGCTCTGCGACGACGACGACTACCCGCTGTTCTTTCAGAGCTGAAGAGCGGGGATTTTGGGTTTTGAAGGCTGCGAGAGCTTGGGAGACGAAGGATTAAGTAATGATTTATAAGAAGATGCATGGTGGAGAGACCGACCAACGGAGCGCGTGGCGAGCCAAGAGAGAGAGAGAGAGGGAGAGAGAAGAGAGCGCACGAGCTTGCAGGAGGTATGTAGTGGATATGATGTGTCTATCTGTTTACAGTTTAGTGTTATTAATAGTAGTAGTAGTAGTGATGGAGTGACTTGCATGTGATAAATGAATAGAGTTGGGTTTCTGTCGCTCTCAAGGTGCATCATATGCTTGACGTGAGCCGAAGAGCTTCTCATTTCATCTCCATGCTCGAGAACCAGGAATGCTATTATCTCGATCAGGATGCGACTGGCCAGTGAAACAAATCGGGTAAACATTGTCACCGAAAATTGGTCCTGCGGTTTGCTGTGGGAATGTTTTTTGCAGTCGACAAAACGTTATTGATCCACGAGCGAGTTTGTAGAACTCCTGATCTCAGGAGCAAAGATTTAGGGCCGTGGTGCCTGGTACCTCGACACCACGGCGCAGCTAACAGAGCGATGAGCTCATGCGTGATTGGCTTGAGACCTGAAGTCTTGAGACTCCCAGTCGAACCAGCCAGCCATTGTTTTTGGGGGTAATAAAAAACTGCACCTATTTCAGCCAAAAATAAAAATTCTGCCCCTTCTGGAATATAAATCTGTAATATAACTGAAGGATCCGTAAGTTACTAAGCAATCGAACATTTGGTATTACAGTGCGCCTTATAATTATACAGACACTTGATTTTTGAAAAAAAATGGCCAAAACTTAAGCTAGAAAACTTTCGTTGCATTCAAACGATGCGCAAAACAGAGCTTTATCAGCACCCAAAATGTGAGCTTTTGGATCGCTACCAAAACATCACACGTTCAGATTATAATTTTTGACAGGGTATGAAAAGAATGGGACGGCGCGGTAAGATTTGGTAACAAGAACGTTAATGAAGCTTTGACTGCGATCTAACACGTAGTACATGCACCCTTGAGCTCGATAACTTGCTGACAGCGGTTTGGCATCGACTGGACAAGTGCGTTCATCAAATCGCTGGTCACAGTGGTCCAACCTCGGATAATAGCAGACTTGAGCTCTTCCTTCGTGTCAAATTGCCGACCTTCACTGTAAACGGCGCGCGCGAGAACTTCCCACAGGTTCTCAATTGGGTTGAGATCTGGGGATTTTGATGGCCACGCCATGACGTTCAGATCCAACTCCAAAACCGCTCGCTTCGTCTCCCTCGAAGTGTGAATCGGGGCGTTATCCTGTTGAAATATGTGGCCATCGGGATGGCCCGCTGCTAGGAATGGGAGCAAGTACTTATGGAGCGTGGCGCAATATGCAGTCGAATCTTGGATGCCGTCCAAGAAGCCGATGTCGCTCTTGCCGTTTGCCGAAAACGCAGCCCAAACCATCACAGAGCCGCCACCCGATTGTCGATTCT